>CM057091.1:13394033-13626533 GCA_029959045.1 Taenioides sp. WSHXM2023
ATTTCTCCAACATAAGTCAAACTCCAGAGCCCGGTAGTAGATATGGTGATGACTGGTGATGATTTGCTTGTTGATGGCCTGTGTGGTTGGTGGTATAATATTAAGTTCTCTCTCTTTGGTCTCCAGCACTTCCCGTTCCTCCGCTGCTCTCGGGCTTTCACACTGGGCAGAAATGTGAGCCTGAATAAATTGTCACACGCTCACAGATTATCTTCCCAGGATGTTATTTTGTGCAGGAGGATGTTTGAAATGCCAGTCACAAACTCCCCTCCCCCTCCACGCTGTCTTTTCTAGCAATAGCAGCACTGGAACGTTGCAGTGTGGTATTGCAGGGCTGTACAGGGCTTACTTTTCTGTTTGTCAGAGTGAGCTGGTATAGCATGTGAGGTGCTTTTCAAAGACTTTATGGAGAGGCTGATTTACAGCAGCTATTCCACAGCATCCTGCCTGGTCTCTGGCCCACCCCTTTCAATGAGCATGGTCTTCTTTATCTGCCCTCACACCCCTGTTTTAAAGCCCAGAGGTGAGCCCTAATCTGGGGAGGGTGAGGCAGCCTGGGCCCAGCCAAGGCATTGACAGAGTAGTGAGACCCAGCAGGGGTGTGAGCAGCTAAATATAGAGCAGCTTTTGGAGCGCTGATGATTTGTGTTGCAGCTAAAGAAATAATCCTCCCCTGCTTCAATTCAGCATACATTTGTAACAAATCAGTAACTTCAGATCTTTGCAGCTAAAATATATATATTTTTGGTTAATATGTACGCAGATATTGCTTTTCTGTGAAATTGTTAATAACTAACCTTTGTGAAAACCAAAATTGTGTTTTAAGCAGCGGTGTTTACTATTTTATGTCCTGTTCTTTTAGTATATTGCACATTTAAAAACAATGTTATAGGTACTGCTGTCGTGGAGTTCAGCAGGACTATTAAACCATGTGCTTCTGATATGCACAGTGCAGCGATATGATGGGTCAGTTCTAAGCAGTGTTGGTCTGTGTTGCTAGGTCAGGGCGAGAGCCTTTAATTGCAATGCGGCAGCTGCAACTCAAAGAGCTGTCGGTTTGTATTGATTGGTAAAGCCTGATGGATTCTTAATTACAGAAGGTTGGCCAGTCTGGTTGAGACTGTTGTACAGCATCTACACGGTGTCACCCTGTGTAGCCCTGCACCTCCACAGACCCTCCACACATCTCCAGGAGCGGCCAGGACAAAAGCTGTGTTTGTGAGGCCTTAAAGTAAATAGCATGTGGTTGAGCTGAGCAACGCAGCCCTGGACTATGTCCTAAAGCTTTTGTGTTGTTAACCACGCGGCTGTAAAAGTGTAAAACTGTCTGTCTGTCTTTACGGGCCTGTTCCTCTCTGATGACAGGCTGCTCATTATGTCTTTCTTGTTGTTGCTTTCACTCTCCTCCATTGGCTCATTTTGGTGAGTCTCACCTAGCAACATGCCTGACATGACAGTAGTAAGTTTCCTACAGCAGAGGATGAGCCTTGAACACAGTTGTCAGAGCTGTGTTTAAATGTCTTCTGTTTGTCCTCTGTTTGAAAATAGGAGAGGCGGGCTATATCCAGTGTGTGTTTTTCTGACTTTGTCTTCAGGGAAGCATATAGCCCATATTTAATATGTGTGGGCGTGCTCGCCATGCACATGTCCCTCATGTGATCTAATGGAGAGAGCTTTCTGCTGCAGGTTGCTAGGCAACATGCAGTTGGTTCTCAGCCACAACCTCTGATTTTAGCAAAAAGAGAAATGCTAAAGTGGAGAAGGAGGCAGAAATAAATTCTAGGTTCATGTTTGATTTGGTTCAAGTTGTTTTAAAGAGTTGACATCTAAGACTTTAGACTTTGACGTTGGTACAAGAACCAGTCAATCATCAGTATTCTCTATGTTAAGAATTGGTCACTTCCTGTCAGTCTGAACACAGCATGTTAAGCAGCATGTTCTTTAAGGTTTATTTTTACATAGTTATTCCTCTTGATTTTTGACTATATAGTTTTATTTGTCTGTTTGTTTCTTTTACATTGCATTGCAATTGTTGGACAAATAACTGGTGTTCTCCTGTCTCTTGTGTTTGGTTTAATGCATGTAAGATAGTTGGTTATTGTTTTAATCTATCATTACTGAAACCACCTTTTGATAGCTGCACCATTTGAGCTGGTCTGTGTTTCATCAGGTTCTTTCTCTTGCTCTGATTGTGGTGCTGCTGGTGTTCACTTGTCTGTTTGTATGTTTGTATTGTTTAAGAATTATGGGAATGTCAAACACTGGTAGTTTGTATTTGACTCTTAGCTGGTCGTGCAGTGTAGGAGCTTGTCATGGACATGAGAGGAACCGGCAGCACAGGCCCGTGCTGGTAAGTTCTGATGAGCTCCAATGAAAAGCCTTTGTGTGCTTAATAAGAGGCTGGCTCTGGTCCAGCCACTATGGCTAGTGTAGGATTAGGCCTGGACAATCAGGACTGAAGGATCAAAACAAGGGCCGGGAACACCAGGGTCATTCTGCTTGCTAGGATACCATCTGCCCCACTGCCTGCTGCCTGCCGCAGTCAGGGGGAGGGGAAACACTCCCTAACCCAGAGAGGTGGGGGAAGGGCACTTCAGGCTTTACAGTCAATAACAATGTGGAGCCTGAGCCTTCAGCTCAGTAATCTGTGTACAGCACGCAGCTCTCTCACAACTGCACAGGCCTGTGGACCACTGAGAGCTCTAGGAAATGTGTATGATATTGTATCCTGCTCTAACAACACTGAGTTATGGACTTGTCTAATCTTATCCACCTAGTTGTTCTTAGTCACTCCAGACATAATACCTAAACATGAAGGACCATGAAAGGGACAATGTTGACTTCAGAGGTTGACGTCTATAAATTCTCTATCTACAATATTATTCCCAACACTACCCATGAAAGCTTTTCAATTCCGTAAACTAAATAACTGTGTTTGGACCTGAAGAATAATTTCCTCCATTGACTGTGTGCCCTGGGCCGGCTGTTGACTCTCCTAACTTCAGCTGTTTCTCACCCTCCTTTCGGACTATTTCTGCTCAGTTTTGTTGTTTATGTAGTGTAAGTATTATTATTATTATTATTATTATTATTATTATTATTATTATTATTATTATTATTATTATTATTATGTACATCCACCGCTCAGCTCGGCTCAGCTCTCCTCTGTTTGGCTGTGTTTGGCCTGCACACCCCGTTGCGGGGGAAGGCTGTGTGGCTCTTTAGCCTCGACATGAACCCTCTTCTGATGGTTTGTGTAGCAGCAATGAGGCACATCAAACAAATGTTTATCACTGTCCGTCAGTGTCCATTAACTGAGAATAAGAGAGAGACGGGGAGACGGACAGACACGCAGGTCGATTGCCTCAAAAGTGCTGCTGCTCAGATTTTCCATTCATCAAAATTGTGTTTACCAAACCATATTAGCAAATTAATGCAGTGTCTGGGGCAGCATTTTTGCATATTTTTAATCATAATACTTTGTTTTTTCATCTGTAAGTTCCTGTAGTATGACCAATATTGTTCTTTTTGAGCATCATTATTGAACCAATTTGCCTCTCAAAATCATTCTTAGGAATTGCTGCTTATATTTTAGAACAGATAATGTTATGCAGAGACAGCCTAAGACGTTTTCTGGACGTAAGACTTGCTACCTTTTGAAATGTTTTTCAGGTTTTCAGAGTAATACTTGGAGCCCTCCACCACCAATTGTCACCAGTCAAAGTTGTGTCTCAAAGTTGGTCTGTTTTTTTATTGGAAACCATCAATTTTGTTCTCCTTAGACCTCCCTAAATGGTTTAAATATATGATCATTTGAATATTTCACATGTTCAGCATACAGGATGTCATATCAGCCAAAGCTCTTTTTTTCTTGGATTTTGTTCTTTCTTCAGTTTTGGTACATCAATCATGAACTCTCAAAGAGGTGGATTTCTTTGATTTAGTGGCTGTAGGCCGTTGGCCGGTATATCTGTTGGTGGTGTCTTAGCACAGTTTTTAATAGCTCATACATTCCTGGAGCTATAAGTATTCAGGAGTGAATTTTAAGTTTGTTCTGCTTTGTTTAAAGGTAAATATCTAGTATACTAGTACTTTTTCCTGCATCAGTATTTTTTTTTTTGCAACTCTGAGATTGTGGGTTTGTATGTGGGTTTGTATGTGTATTTGGGGTCAGATGCACAGTCACAGTCACCCTTTAGTCAACTAATCAGTGCACAGGTCGTGTCTTTAATAGACTACAGCCTTACTATGAGCTATAGATGGGAAAAGTTGAGATGATAACAGTAGAGCCAGGCCAATATATATCATCCGTTATAGGCATTTGATAAAATATTGGCCATCTGCAACTCAGATCTGAAAGCTTGCTCTCTCAACAATAAAAATATTTTTGCAGACTGAATGAGCACATTAACATGATCAGTAATTGCCTTGTTCCAAACAGCACCTGTGCAAATCATCCCTATGCCCTCTGCCATGTCTCAACTGTGACCAAACATGATTGTCCAGTCAGATTTGTTTATTTACAGTGATGCATGTGAAACGAAGGATGTCATTGGTCATCCATCATTTACAAGCAAAATGGCATTTCTCTTACCTCAGATTGAGTTTAGTTATTCACTTACTGATTTTGCAGAAATATGGCATTTTTTTCAGTCCATGACAACACTGTTTTCCTTTTTTTTGTGTAAGCAGCCATATTTGTTTTGATATGTTCAGCCCATGCCTGTCCCTGATCCACCTGTCAATCATACCCATCTGAACCCTTCACTGATGGCCAGACTCATATCCTCATATGCAAGTATTGAAAAAGTATTTATTCTGGATAACATGGAAAGAAATCACAAAATAACTTTCTAATCTTGTATCTACACTTGAATGTAACATCATTATTAGCAACTTTGTGAAATGAATGTCTCAAAACAGTGACAAATACAAACACATATTATCTAAGCCATAAAACAGTTCAAAATAACAGAAATATATATGTGACTCTGGCATCTGATTGAAAAATTCTGCTAAACTCTGACAAAACCTGATTTCTTTATTAATGATCAATTTCAACTGGCACACAAGTATTGTATGGTTATTATTAGTCCATAAAGTTTTTTTTGTTCAGCTTTTTGTCTGAGATGTGGAAATGTCGATCTTTTGATAGCCCCAGCTAAGGTAAGCGGCTAACGCTAGCAACTTTGCACAGCAATGCTTTATTTAATTGTGTTTTATTTATAATCACAGATCAACAGTGCAATAAACCAATGCTTCTATCTGCTTTCATTCAGTCGTGTTGCGTCCAGTTAAAGACCTCTCGTTTTCCCCGACTCTTGCAGTGCATTGTTGTCTATATTGAGCGGCCTAGTGACCATCACTGGACACTACTTTTCAAGGTTCATTTTGGGACATTTTTGGTGCGCTACTTTTTCCAACACCGCTAAAATTGACGAGACCCCTGAATAGTGCCCTATGTAGGGAGTAGGGATGCAGCGATACGGTTTTCCCATGATTTGATTAATATCTCATGGGTCGCGATATCAATTCGATTTCGATACGTTTTAAGACACAAAAAAAATCTCATGTAATTTTTTGTGCTAATGAGTATATTATATTATATGATGTTAATGAAACAGTACATATAATACATTACTGTACAACTACTGTTAAGTTATAGTTTATATATGAAGTGTTTTAGTTCATTTGGTTCAGTGATTCACAGCTCAGAATTTTTATTCAGTGAAAATAAGAACAGACTCAGGCTATTTTACATTTTATGATATAGCCAGTCTACTCTTAATATAAAGTGGTAGCGGAGTTACACTATCAGACTTTTCCATCTTTGATGATGTTTTTATTATTTCTTTTCCTCCTGAGTCCTCTCACTGCACACTCCTGTGTTCGCGCAGCTCTGCCCCTCTCCAGCAGCGACTGACAGTAGCTCCTCCCACACTGACCTGCTACAGTCTGTGCTCTTCAGACACACAGCGCTCTCCCATCCACTTTCAGGACACTAAAACCATGTTATATTGTATAGAAATATCTCAAAGGACTACTGACTAAAACTTATGAGATTGAGTCTGAGAAAAAGATTGCGTATATCGCGAGTCATGTCTCATGTGCGTACCTTATCTGGGCAGAAAAAAGAACCTTTTTAGATGAAAATAGAATCCTTTTGGGCCTCAAAGAATCTTTTGTTTTAAAGGCCGTATAGAGGATTTTCCAAGGTATGAGAAATCCAGTGACTGTTTGTCCTTTTTCAAATGTTGTCCAGCTCCCTAAGTAGAACCTCCTCCCGCTTTATCCTTACACTTACGCTGCTTGTTTATAGCCGGTGCGCATTCAGAATTGCTGTTAATGCTGTAATTATACTGTATGTTTTCAAATGATAAGCAGAAGTTACCTGTCCAGAAGTAATTTAGCGACCAATGCGTCAGTCTTTAGACCCTCTGCTTCAGTGCACGCCATCGCTGGAAGGAATCTCCGAGAATCACCTTAGTTTAGCTTTGCTCCTTTTCCCCTTCTCTTCTTTCAACGACCTCAAAAACTGACTTTCTTTATCTGTATAGATAACGAGGTAGCCTCATTATCTATTGGCTAATGTTTATCTGGCCCCACCACATCCACAATTGATGGGTTTTAATTTTTTTTTTTTGGTCATCAAAATTACAAGGCTGCTGCATCTCTATAATGCTATCATTGACAATTTGAAACAAAAAAATCCTCCATACAACCTTTAAGAGTCCAGGCAGTCGATACTTTTTTCAATACCACAATGATAAGAAGATGTTTTTGTAGACCTTTGCCAGTAATATTCAATATTTTCTAATAGTAATTTATTTTATTTTTCTACAAGATCTTATATTCTGATATTGCTCAAGACTATTTCAAACTATTCAGGAAAAGTCCAAAACGATGAAGCACAAGCTAGCCTGCAGCAGAATCAGACTGAGTACAAAAAACACCTCTCAACACACATCTATTTTCTGTTTCTTGCTGAGTGCAGTTGAATGCCTCTCCCAGCTTTCTTTGAGTGTAATGCTTACCTGCAGCAGTTCTCCGAGTAGTCTATACATTGCTCCCCTGTGACACGTGGGAAACGAACGCTCATTTGTTATCTATGATTTTGATCAAAATCAAACTCCTTGACAGTGTTCACTGCTTTGCAAATGTTTTTTTTCTGTCCTCAGTGTTCTCAGTGTTAACTGACAATGGCAATAAAGCTATTCTGATACACAAGGGCCATGCCATTCTCTGTTGGGCAAGACTGGCAGACAAATTAGCTAATCTGAATTTGGGAAGATGGGACTGGGACCATGGAAGTCTAATAAGATGTGGAAGAGGAACCAAAGATGATGTCCTATTGGTTTCAATGGCTCAGTGACCCAAGCTCATTGTGCATATGTCCAAAAATCATACAGCAATGCACACCCCTTGTTATATTGTTATTCCAATCTCTATCGCCCATATTTCCATATTAGCTTGGCTCTGCATGGTGGTAAATGCTTGGTGATCCTGTTTGAAAGTGGGTGCCTGTCTAAGCGGGCGGGTGGTGCCGTGACTTTGGAGCGGCTGTTGTGGGGCCATTACAGACAGGACGCAGACGGAGGCTAAATTGAGGCTGAGGTTGTGGTGTGCTGGAGGAGAGGCTGATGTAATGTGTAACAATATCCGTGCACTGTCTTAATGCGCGCGATCTTATGGACACCTTCAGTCTGTGTGTGCATTAGTACTCTGGACCAGCCGGCAGCTTTCATCAATAATGTACCAGTCCTTTTAGTGCAGATCCCCTCATCCATCTGCCCCCTGTCCTCTCCCAGCTCTCCCTCCTCCCAAACTTCCTAAACTGTTCCAAAGTACTCAAGTACCATCTCAACCAAGCACAGTTTGGGAATGCTTAACAAAGGTATCATAATTGGCACGGGGGCTACTCTCTCGAAACATGGACAGCGTGAATGTCTCCTCTGACTTGAGGTTGTCCTTTGGTCATAGATAAATGGTTGTCTGGAATAGGCTTGCCCAAAAGCTTATAAGTTATACTCTAGGGAAATTTGTCCTCTGCATTTGACCCATAATAGACGCCATAGTGCAGTGCCTGGGACCAATCTCCAATTCCCTTTAATGAGACCACCAAATAAAAACATTAGTGTTTATAGGATTCAATAAATGGATGTTGTTTATGTTATAAGTATTTTAAGAATCAATATTTAACTCCAGCTCCACTATATATTTGGTACGATGTGTCAAGCATAACATAATGTTGAAGAAAAAAGTTTCTTTAGCTAATCGCAATCAATAGACTAAGCTAAACACTGCTACACGCCGTTTTGTTTTTCAAGATTTTTTGGGGGTACAAAATGACAGTAAGTTGACAACAGAAAGGGCAGTGAAGAAAGTTCAACATCACAGCATTGTGTGTGAATGAGCGAGACTGAGGGGGAGAGTGGCTGCAGCATTACAGCACCCAGGGACCAATGTCCAGATACTGTATCTCCATCTCTAGTGACTCAGCTACCATGCCAGCTACTGTTAAAACACTAAAACCTTTTTGATACCCTTATTAGGCTTTTTAAGAAGAACCAGAACTTTGACATGACAAACACATGCTAACACAGATTTTGTGTTGTATAGATAATTATCAGATAATCTCAGGCTTTCACTGTCCATGCTATTGTTTTTATTCATATGGTATCTTGGCCAGGTATCTGATACCAAGTTCTCAGTGGCTGTATGTGTTTGAGTGTGCTCTTTGTGAAGAAGCTTGGTTCACCTCTGTCTCTTGCACTGCTCATTGTTAAGCCATTGGTCATACTTGTCATTGGCGTCTTCCATCTTTTCTCCTTCCCCTGACTTCCACATACTCACTTTCTAACACAGTGGAGGCGAGGGGGGGCAGGGATAGTTGGCCATTTAAAAGAATGACGTGGTTGGTTGTTTTTGGTTGCAGCCAGCCTCTTGTGGATGGCAGCCTTCGCAGCTCTTTGGCAGAGCTCCATGGCTGCGTTTAATGGTGATGCAGCACAAAAGAGAGGCATTCGGGGCCTTTCACTCCCCAATGTGGGCTTTAATTATTTAGCCTGACAAATCTCTAATCTTGTAATTTTAGGATAATCTGGTAATCTTTGGAACATGCTCTTAGCCCAGAAAATAAAGTCCATATTTTTTTTTATTTTTTTTTTTTGTGGGGCATCTGAATGAAAACATGTCAGTGTAATATGAACACAATAGACTCTAAGAAGTTCAAATGATGTAAGTAACTATATCATTATTGCCACCATGCTTGGCAATAGTACTTTAATATGTTTGTCTGTGGAATATCTCTGATCATAAATTTCACCCTAAAAAGCCTAGGCACTATTGAGATTTTGCAGACCGGACCACAAAGAAATAGATTATCCTTCAATAGATGATATGAATAAATAAACTTAAAACTTAACTTAAACTTAAAACATAAAAGTGAACTATCTATCATGTTTGTAGGCTTTAGGTATTCCTGGTCAGTGATTGTATGTATTAGATTAATTCTTGCATAAAACTGTCCTTCCACTGTCCCAAAAAATAACTTACTTATCGGCCATTGACTGATTTGGATTTAAAATGTTGTATGACATTTCCATGTAATATGCTAGTATTATGTAAACCTACATTGGTCAACCTCAGACAGTCATTCAACCTTCTAGTTTTATATTGTAGCCACTAACATACATTTCATCTCTACCTGTGAAATGCTAGAGTTGTTGCCATGACACTGGAGCCTGAAGCCTGACAGTTGGATTTTGTTGCTCTGAGCAGTGATTTGTGGCAGTGCTTTTCCTTCATAATGACTATGGGTGTGCCAGAAAATATCAAAATGTTGATATATTGTGATACTAAGGCTGGGCAGTTAATCAAGTGATCAAGATTCATGTCATGTCTATCGTCAATGGTATGTTTTGGACTTTTGAATCGTAGTCTACAGCCAATCATCTGTCAGTAAAAGGACGTGGTGGTTCAGATGGGAAAAAAACAGATTCAAAGTTTTGTTTCATCAAATAATGAAAAACACTTGTAAAAATGTGTTTGTTATATTGCAGAATATCATGGGTGATGGCCATACACACATATACATTGCTGCTAAAATGTGTATAATAGGGTCTCCTCTGGGGCCTCTACTCACCTGAAAAGAGATCCTTTATCTCAGCGGGACTCTCTGGTTTAAATAAAGATAATTAAATATTGTGAGATTATCATATTTCTAGCCATCTATTGTGTAGCGTATTGAATCGTGAGGGACCCCGTGATTCCCAGCCCTAATGACCTCCCACTCTCCCTTGTTTCTTGTAGCTGTCTTTGGCATCGTTTACTTAAAAAAAAGGCTCCAGTGCATCCAGGCTGAGGCTAGCATGTGGAGTGAGAAGTGCTTCATTGTATGGGAAATTGTGTGGGAGGCTCTGAGGAGGAGGAGGAGCAGCATGGAGGTGATTAGGAAACCAGATCCAAGGCTAGAGCTCTTCAAAGGCAATGGGATCTTTCTGCTGCAAGTATCGATCTGCGACAACTCTGCTCAGTCTTCAGTTCTAGAGCAAACCCTAATATAGATATTGGGGAAATACTGTGCTCATTTCTTGTTTGTTGTGCTTCCCGCTAGATTCTATTTCGGCTGCGTTCATGATTCATTTTATGCTACACATGATCTCTACTTTAGTTAGCTTGCAGTTAAAATAGAAGTTAGCATTTGTTTGGCTATGTTGCTTAGCCTTAAACAACCTTTTTACCTTCCTGTATAATGTATATAAAATAGGAATATGACATTTTAACTGCTGACTATTTGCGTTTTCATCATGTATCTTCAATTTTATGCTTGCCTTTTGATTTTCTTCTCAAAATCAAAACAGAAATAAATATGATCTATAATAATAAAAATCAAGGCTTCAGCTACAGCACAGAACACAGAATATATCTACCATAGTGTTACTGGAGTGTATTGATTTATGAAAGTTTCAATAAAACTGTAGTGAAGATGTTTTAATGGTTGTGTGTGGTGGTTATAGTCTCTTAATAGTCCAAGTGTCTGGCCTTTATATGTATTACAGCAGAGTCCTGAGGAGAGGCAGCAGCTTTGTATAATTTAACTCCTTCCTTCCCCTGCTCTCATTCAAGTCCCATCCTCATGTTCTGTGGGCCCATCCTGCCTGTCTGTTTCCTTTCCCTCCCCAAGAGCAGGCACATGCAGAGCCAAGTAAACACTTTGATATGCGGAAGGAATCTCTCCCCTCCCCCACCGCACTGCCTCTGTTTTCAACCTCTCTCTCTCTCCTCACAGTTTTCTGTTTCCTGGTTCTCTCTCTCTCTCGCTGCTGCAGCCTATGTAGGTCATCATGACTCACTCCTTTATGCTTCAAAAGCCCCATCCCGCTCCATGGCTCTATCTTGAGCCCTCTCACGTTCTGCGTTGTGTAAGAGAAGTGTGTTTGACAGAGATTATTCCCGTTGGAGAGCTACTGACCACCGTTTTATTTCTGAAATTGACAAGGATGTTGTTTTTAGCCACTAATAGTCCATTTAATCAGTTTTAGTAGTTTGCTTTGCTTCATTTGTCGATAAATCTTAACTGTCTTGTGACAACAGGGAAAATCTCATATCAAAACAAGCAGGCCTGCCTCTCACAAGTCTTTGCAGTGGTTCCACTCTGACCTAGATGCCGAATCCATCAGCTGCAGCAGATTAGCGTTGCGTCACAAATGAAATGCTAAGGACTGTTTCCAGAGTTGTGTCTGTGATTGTGATCAGAACAAAGTTAAACTGTTTTGCCTCATCATGACACTTTCATTATTGAAGATATAACACTTAAAAGAAGTCTCTGTGGTTTGTTTCCATCTAAACATCATCTTGTGATGTGTGTTTGGAGAGGTCATTGCTCTGATGCTCATTGTGTTGTAGCGTGACAGTATTAACAGCCCTCACAGTTCACATCCAGGCCACTGCACTCGACACATCTGCTGGGAGCCTAAGGTCACTAGTCCCCTGCTCTCTACCTGTTGACTCATTAGCTCACACTACGCTTTAAGCCGTACAGTCTGTTACTAAGCCCTGTGTTCTGGTTAGTCGTGTGCATTCTGGATTTGAACATGCCTTCTGCTGTGTAGCCCTATGACTCCACAAGCAAGGAATATTATTCCTGGTTTTATGTTGATGACATTATCAAACGTAAACACTTTCGTAAGTTCATACTGCACAAAGGTTGTAACGCTCCAAACTTGTAAGTGTCATAGCCCTTGCTTATTTAAAGCATACTATGCAAAATAAACACATAATAGCTTTTAACTATAATGTCATAGTTTTCTACTACAATAAGCTGAGTTGTAGTACGCTGTTTGTTTACATTTGTTTGTGTAATCTTTCAGTTGTCCAGGTATAATCCATTGAAAAAGAATAATTCAAATCTGTCAATTAAACAAAGGTTTTTGAGTGAAGACGTTTCACCGCTCACCCAAACAGCTTCTTTAGTTTGTGAAGAAAAAGCTAGAACAAGCCGCTTGGATGAGGGGCGAAACGTCTTCACTCTGAAACCTTTGTCTAGATGACAGATTTTCAGTTTTCGTTGGCTTTGTTTATGTTCTCAAGGGAGTGGTACACTCAGTACCAAAATCCATGCACCTGTCCTCAAACATGAATTCTGTCCAAATACATGCTCTTGTAGACTTCATTTTGTTCGAGTTGCCCAACATTGCTAAAGCTAACTGCAACAATGCTGAAGCTAACTGGATTCTATCTTGTCCATGTCTACTCCACATGTGTGTGGTTGTATTTTATGTGGCTTCAAACCGCAACTTGGCTTGATTTTTTTTATGTATTAATGTATTGCTTTCTTTCCATTTTAACACCAATTGTAGCACACATTACATTTATAGAAAATTTGTTCAACTTTATAAAGAAAAGGTAAAATAAATTAATAAACCATCTAATTGTTTTTTTCAATCAGATGCACTGATTTAATTTTGATTTTGGACAAAGACCAAGTATGATCAGACCTTATACTATATCCAGTGGTTATCGATGTTTTGTTTTTTTTTGTGAGATGAAAAAGCAGCATTAATTCAGCATCATATTGTGTGCAGACAAAGCTACTGTCAGGGTGTATAGAGGAAGCGGGTTCACGATCCTGACCCACATCCCAGAGGCCATAGCGTGTCACATGTGCGTCCTTTGTCCCCCTCTCTCCAGGGCTCTTTTCATCGGGCCAGACTGAGGAGGGGGAGCGCACTCTGAACAGGGTCTTTTTTGATGAGTCACTCAAGCGAACAGCGAGAGAAGGAGGGTCCAAGAAAAAAATACAATGACCCTTGCCCCAAGCGCCCTGCCCCCACCCACCTAAACAGCCCCATTACATCACGATTACCCAGAATTACCTTGTGCTAGCGGCTAAAGAGTGTCCGCTGCACCTTCCACCAAATGGTTACACACCGCATATCCCATAACATATAGAAGCATGCTGGGATCACATTGAAGTGGTCAGGAATTGGATGTGTGCGAGGGGCATGGGGGGAAGGGGGGTGGTGGAGGAGGGGGCAAGTAGATGGGTGTGTCGAGGCAAAATGGAGGCTTTGTGGAGGAAACCTGAGCAGGCTGCGTTTTGTGGCTGTATATTCACACGCATGTATCATCTATCCCCTCTGCGTACATCAATGCAAGCCTTGTGCTCCGGCGTGGCCCACCACAGCGGAGCCCTCTCAGACCCCAGGCTGCTTCTGTAGAGGCAAGAGGAGCCTCGACTCCATCAGACCAAACCTTTCAGCAAATCAGCTCCCCAAGGAAAGTGCTCAACAGGCTTAGATTAATGTTAGGGACTCTTCGGACATTATTATTTTTTATTATGAACATAACAGTAGATGTAGAGCATGATTTATTTGTTGATTTACAAACAAATTTATCTTGAGATGGTCATACTCATACTCATTGCATACTTGTATTCTAGCCCCACTTAACCAAATCCGGACATTAACTTGGTATTAGTGATAACGTTCAGTTTGGAGATTTATTTGCAGACAATGTACAGTCTGATAGAACTACCTGCATTTGCCAATTCTTCTTTGCATCTATTGCCTTTTGGACTAGTTCAAATATTCACTCTTTTAAGGATCTGCACTGTTGTATTGTTGGTTGGTACCGGGTATTATTGACAGATACTCAAAACTCTCAATCCATAATAGTTTGGTGTTATAAAGATGCAGAAAAATTGAGTTATACAATGTTGATCAGTAAATATTTATTTCTTCATGCCCCAGTGCCATTCTCAGTTTGTTGTCAGTGCAACAATGTCTTTTTAAACTGTTTAAAATACAAGAGTATTGAAACTAGAAGTTCTTTCTGTACAACCATACTTTAATTTATGAGACATTAATTAGACTTTATAATCTTCAGCAGTATTGGTAAATACTGGTTATTGACCACAGCAAGGTTTGCGTTTTTTTTAGACCGTATGTAAGTATTTCTTACATTGTTAAGCATTCTTCACATTATTTATGGAGATGATCACTGCATTAGTGTTTTGGTTGCTGTGGTTAATAAGCCATTGCTCTGATTCAGGTAAAAACCTGTGTAGACTGCAGTTAGCCTGAAGGCACTCTGATGACAGGACTTTGTTTCAGTAGTTTCTTGTGTCTGCGCTGCTCATCTTCAAAGCAGCGTTCCCGATGGAGAGTAGGCGTTAGCAGCAGGCCATCAACAGGAAATTCCAGCCCTCGGAGCATGGGGGCTGGGGACGCTGGGAAACATGAGGGAGAGAGCTTTCTGGGAGCACCCAAAGGTCCTGGACCAGAATAGTTATGGTTAAATCTCCTTTCATTGCTGCTCTTACTGTACATTTTATCTTTAGATGGTGTGTTATTTGAATATATTCTGTGTGCTTGTCATTGTTGCTATAGTCTGCTCTAATGTAAACAACCACAGCACATCCGCTTGTTGTGATCTGAAGTGCACTTTTACTTCCTGTTAACAAACCAGTCGTCAGTATTAGTTATCGTCTGTGTGCCATTTGATTGCGTCAGCGTTTTTGAGTGTTTTCGAGAGGGCTCCTATTTACACATTACACTGTATGCAGTACTGGAAAATGACAGCCACAGACACTGAGGGTGTTGGGTCAGTAATATAATAACAAGTCACAAGGACAGTGTTTTGACCTGTATATAGAAAGGAAATTCTTGTCTCTGCTCTACATTGTGATGATAAAGTGAAGCAAATAGCAGTACGTTGGAAGACCAAATTAAAATAAAGATTGTCTTTATGAGACCTCTGCTGAACCCTGCTGAGATAATATTCTGCACTAAACAACACTTGAAGCTACTGTTGCCTCATCCAACTATTTTTGAATCACATCATTCATAACAAGACATTGCACATATTTAAGGGCAAGTGAGTGTTGCCTTGAGCTGTCAAACCTCAAACTTGTAGCCAGGCATAGGCCTTAGTCAAATGTGTATTTCAGTGGTTGTGTGTGAGCTTATTTTTTATCATTTCATGTTAGAGGTGGGAGGTGCATCAAAGAATGGATAATATCAATATTGTTATTTTGGAAATGTGCAAAATTAGAATATTGAGTAGATTGTCTATAATAAAAAATACCTATTAGGTAAGGCTACAAAAATAGCTGATGAAAAAGGAAATAATAGACATTTAATATATCAAACAAATGTATAAGAAGATATTTCAGTACTTTTGTGATACAGTATGGTTCTTTGTTTGTGTGATACTTGAACCTCTACTTAGGCATTTACAGCCACCACTGAGCACATTTTTCATGCAGTGCATAATATGTAATATTGTCATTGAGATATTTGGCCTACCCCTGTTTCCTGTATTGAGGATATATTAGACATAAATAAAGTGAAAAACTTCTCTCTGATGCAGATAAATTCCCCCTTTTCATCTTCTTTTTTTGTTTCCATTTTTGGCCTGCTCATAAAAGTGGTTTGTGTTACCTTAGCGCGTAGGGCTGCGTCAGGTTACCGGTTAAAGCTTTAATTGGCTGAATTGCAAACATATGTTGATAGCTGTTGTTTGGGAGGGCTGTCTCAGATGTGCAGGAGTGATACCTTGTGCGCACCGGAAGAGCGCTCCCTCAGGGTTTCAATTATTGCATTTTCCATTTTAGCCCTAACAGAGTGCATCGGCTCGCACACACTGATAAAAGCATGTTGGACCAAAACATATGCAACAGCTCAAAAATATACGACTAATCCGAATGTTTCTCCACCAAGAAACTAATGCAGTGTTTGATAATATTCCTTTTTATACAGCACAAATTATCCTTTTATCTATGTCTTTGTCATACAGTCAGCTTTAGCTTCAACTATGTGGCTCTTATAGATAAAATATTCAGACAGGTTAACTCCCTCTGTCTGCTGCAGCTAAGCAAAGATAACTACATCCTCCCTTTTGTCCTCTTACAAAACTTGAATGTGGTTTGCTTTTCATAACTTAAAGATGCACTGTGTAACTTTTCTGGTGGAGGGTCAGTTAATTGCTTTTCTCCATGAAGATGTTGTTGCTTTGTAAATGTAAATGATCACATTTTTATATAGCGCTTTTTCACCTTCAAGGCACTCAAAGCACTTTACAACAAGAAACCACTCACCCATTCACACACACATTCATACACCAGTGTACGCAGACACTAGGGGCGAGGTGGGTTAAGTGTCTTGCCCAAGGACACAATGAAAGCGTTCATCTGTGGGAGCTGGAATCACACCGCTCATCCAATAATGTTTTTTTATGTTGAGAACCGTCAACCTTATAATCAGTGGACAAACGCTCTTACCAACTGAGTTTGTTAAGGTATGTTAAGGTAGAGCTGTTTAATGTCATACTGGCAGTGCAATGACATATCCATAGAAACAAGCAGGTGACGGACCCTCAACCAAAAAGTTACATAGTGCACCTTTAAAGTTATTGAAAGATTATCACACAGTATATATCTGCTGTGTAACACTGACATAACATGCATATAAGAACTATGAGGAGTGTAACTGGAAGCACCTGTATCTTCATTACTTGGTGTACTTGTGTGTGAATGTGGTTGATGGATCATAATATTGGTGGTATTTTAGCTTACCCCCATACTGACTGACTTTTCTTTTTGCATCAAATATTGCATCAAATTTGAACTTGTAATATTTGTGCAGTAATGATGCTAATGATGCTAGACATCATTACCATCATTAGTGTGTTGTCAGTATATACGTGATTTTATATTTTTCTGATTGTTGCAAGCTTAAATAACTGTGGGTTGCTTCTGTGGGTCATTTTTCCAGAAGCTGAGTTGGAAGAGTTGAAGTGAAAAGTTGGAATAATTTCCTCCTTACAAAAAAGATATTTGTATTGAGTGTGAATAGAATCATGTGTTATGTTGTTTCATAATAGCAGGCTGACTTAATGGCAGTTCCATATTTACCCATTAATACAAGTAGTTAAAATTACCTCTAAATCCCCACCCAACACCCTGAGGCCCTGAGAAAAGCTTAGTCACCTGTCAGTCAGTTATTATTCTTTCTTAGCTCAAACCATAACATCCTCATCCAGTTCTGCCACACAAATAACTCTAGTACTAGTACTTAATAGACTGTCTAAAGAAGTGGACTAAGGGAGTGTGACGTCACACCTAGCATTTGGCTCCAGTCTAATGAAGGCTATGAATCACAAGCCTAGCAGTTACAGGAGCAAATGTGGAGTCAATTAAATATTAAGAATAAGAATTTATTTATGAACAAAATTGTAATCATGAAGAATGGGTTAATATGATCATTTTAAGACCAAAATCGATGGAGCCAGAAATGCGTCCATGCTCATTTTTTATTTGGAACATAGTGGCTAGCGGATTAGTTATGTCCATTTATGTATAGTGTCTATTGTCCTACCTGTTACATCATACTGGAAGAAAGTACAGTCCTGACTCGTGCCTGGGCCGGCTCTCTGCCCCTCTTTAAGAAGGCACCGCCCCAGCCCTAGTCTGCAGCAGCGGGCCTTTCATCCTTCCATTCCTCTATCTCTCTCCCTCCATCCGGCCCGGCCCACTGATTTATAATTCATCTGGGATCCTGCCTCCCTTCTCCCCTCTGCACCAGCAGCTCTTTAACATTCTGTTTGGTCCCCAGCTACGCAGCACCCACGTGAGCCTGGAGTCGTGAGATGCGGCTGCCAGTGTCTTCCTGAAGCCTCTGGAACTATACCATGGGCCTGTTTTCCACTGTCTCTCTCCTCTCCCCTCTTGTTTTTGTTTGTGCCCAGTCAGCTGCCTGTCCCACTCTGCGTGAGAACACATTAGTTATGACTCTGTTGTTTGCACAGTTCCACTATGATCATAGCTTTGTTTATATGTGGCACCATGCCCTGATGCAGAGCCAGGAGATTCACAGGTCTTATGGCTCAGTCAGTGCAATGTACCTGTGGCCTTTTCTGAGTGTAATTGTTTTTGGTCCAGTGTAGAAGTGGATGATAGGACTGTCACGATAACAAATTTTGAAGTGAAACTAAATCTAAATGTACAATATACAAGATCTTAAATCTTTATCATATAGCCAAAAAATAACAACAAATTTCCCAATAGTATGAAGAAAATGTACACATGATAAATACTGATGCCAAAAATATTGTTACAGCTTTTATACAACAACGTAATTATCATGACAGGTATATTTCTATGTTAGGATTATCACAATTCTCATATGAAGACGACATTATGGCAGGCTATCAGAAATGTTCTAAACGTGTCTGTAAATGTCATGGTGGAGGTTCAGGTATTTTGCAAAACTTGAATGCACTTAGTCAGAGGTGCCATTTGATATTATTTGAAAGATTACATTGCAATTTTGTCTATTATAGTTTTTTAGATGTTTTTATTATAACTTAAATATAAATTTTGAGTACCTTCAAAATAACAGTTTTGCTTTTAAAAAGCAAAACTTGGATAATCCCTCATAAAACTGCAATGGTTCAATCTAAAGTCACAAACTCAACACCACATGGAAGCCTCAGCCTTCCTGGAGGGATATCTGAAAAGAAACTGCTCAGGTTTAACCCGCTTCTTTGGAAAAATCATCCTGTTTTACTGGGTACCCAGCTTCAGAACTTTTTAGACATCAACTGCATATTGCACACATTTTTGTAGAATTAATTAGATTTTAAATTTGGTAATGGGTATGGAATAAGTTTAATGACAGCAATAGGTCATGGTAATGTGGGGATTGTCTCACCTCTATAATAAGCACAACATCCTAAAATGTTAAAAAATTTCAGCTGGGTCTGCATCGACTAGGTAAGGCTTCCCATAGACTTCATTATAAAATCAGCGTTACCCAGTTGACATTGGTGAGATTTAGTTGCAATTGTTTTTAGGCTTTTGAAGCAGATACATACAACTGGATAACGTTACCTAGTTGATGTGTTTTCTATATAATCTGGAACATTTTTGAGCAAATACAAAGAACAATGTATATATATATTAAAATTCCCCATTTTAAATCCATCACAAAAAACACTACAGCCAGTGCCAAAAGGACAAAAAACCTTTCAAACAAATGTGATATAAAAAGTGTGGCACTTTGAAAATATATCAATATGAAGTGTCAATGGCCCATTACCCAGTTGACAAAATAATTATTTAAACACAATCAAACACCTCAAGGGTCTATTTTGAAAATATGTAATTATTTTAACAACAACAACAAAAAAACAATTTACCCCTAATTATAGAATCACCCATATATAAATGGATCTAGCTAACCCGCTAGCCACTACATTCTATCGATAAAGAGATGCATGTCGGGATACTTTTAAACGACATCAATTCATTACACATTGTAGTTACACACTTACTAACCTGTTACATTAAGACTGAATCTGCTAGGCTTAAAAGGTGGCCTATTCATAGGACAATTGTATTCTGATATTAATGGTATGGTGAGTTTTAAATTCCAACACAATATTATACATTATTAAAACATGCATTTAGAACTATATCCATGTATCGGGACATATATCAAGCTCCAAGTGTTTGAATATATGTCATGTGGTGTACTTGGAAATACACAGCCCTAGACATCAATGTTATTATAATTGCATTTATAGATATTTGTGATTGAAAGGTATTTAATCATGGACCATTGATTTCTGCTTGATGTTTATTATGTCATTGGCCCATATTTCTTATTTTCATGACTTTTTCCTATTGTTTCATCTCCATGCTTTATGTATTTGGACCAGCAGCAGTGTCAGTCCTGTGGCAGTGGTGGTGTGTACTCTGGTATGGAAGACATTATGATGCTCATCTGCTGAAAGGTCACATCCACCCTGCCTCCCTCTGTTCATTATCCAGGCTTTTTCCCTGCTCCGACAGACTTGTATTTTTACCTCCTCACGTAATCCTTAATTAATCTAGCTCCAGTCACAGCGCTGCACAGTTTACACCATCTCGCACACACACTGTTCATTCATGTCCGCTGTGGGGACTTGGAGACAGGGACACATTCGATCATTTGTCTTCTCTTTGACTATAATGATTTAGATCACACAGCATCCTCTCTGCGTTCCTCACTTTACAATAATTGCTTGATCGCGAGGCCCCATTGTTAAGTGAGCCAGACCACATTCCACATACGCATTAAGAGCAACCCAATGGAAAATGCTCGAGAGTGGATGGTAGTGGACCGAAATAACTGCATTTGTCCAGCCCAGTCCATTTAGAAGCCTAATGCAAAACAAAAGTAGAATGTCTGTTATTTAGCGGCAAAACAGATCTTTAACAGAGCTAGAGTGCTCCTCCCTCTCACAGCTTGTTTATACATTTACATGTGAATGAACTGTCATCATCCGCAGTGTGCACATTTGGTAAAACAGTTCCGCCGAGAAGCTTAGTAGGACTATTTGATGCTAACGTTGGCGTAGCTAACTCTGTTGTTGATTATGACCGGGCCTGTTTGAGTGGGCAGTGAGAATAAGGCCAGGGCTATTTGGAGAAGTGGAGCTGATAATGTATCTTAAGTGCCACTTTTGCCACGGTTTGTTTCTTTGTGCAGATGTTATTTGTCTGAATGCGATACTTGGTGCTTGTACACAGGTTAACATGTGTGAGGGGACAGTCTGAGAATAACTCTTGTACATTTATCTAGGTTGTGTTACAAATACAGTGAGCACAGGTCTGTGTTGCAATCTAAGTTCATTGTGAATCCTTGTTGCTTGTGGCTGATTTGCAGAAGCACTGTTCTGTCAATAGGTTCCCCTCTTGTTCATGCCTCTTCTTTCGGCTCCTCTGATTGGTCCGCATCTGTCTCATCCCTGCGTTGCTAGGCAACAGGCTCTGGTGCGTGCGATGTGTGTGCTCACACGTTGCTGTGGCAATGTGGAGAATAGAGAAGTACTAGAGGATGAGTCAGAGGCTGATGAAGGGACAGAACATGGCCAAAAAACAGAGATGGTCTCTGCGGCTGCAGCTTTGTGGCATAGACAGCATGATTTAGCAGACTGACAGCAGCGTCTCAGCTCTGCTCCTTATTGGAGGAACAGAGGTGTAGAGCGTGGACGTGCCCAGAATAGAAAAGTGCAGCAGTGATTGGATTCCTCCCCACACCTCTCTGTCCCTCGCCTCTGAACACTCCCCGAAACACTCCCCCTCACTCACAACTCACAACATTTTGTCATCTTCATTCGCCCTTGTGTTTCATCTCTGGGGTGCTCTCAAAACAATGTCAGGAGTTGGCTGTACGTGTGACATTGTTTGATCTAAAGTAGCACTAAATGCACATTCTTTTGTGTTATTTGGAGCCACTGCTTCTAACAGTTTTAAACTGAGAAAGGGAAGCCCTTCTTAACCCAGTTCTGAGGGTTTTGAGCACTGCTCCAAACTCTGTCACAAACCAGTGTCTTGGTGCAGATAATTACATCTCTGCCTGTCCGCTGTGGCGTGCTCCTGAAGTGTTCTGCAGCATAATTCACCTGCTCTCAGCTCTCAATCTGCACGTGTGTGTGCATGTGTGTATAAATGTGTGTGTGCTTGTGTTGCTTTTCTGTTTTTTCAAACAGGTTCATAATGAAGTGAATGGGCCCAGGTCAGGGCTGAGCACCAAGCTGGGCTGTGGTTGCCAGGAGACAGCAGCTGAGCGCGGCTGCCTTTATTTGCACACCAAACAGGAGAGATACTGCTGCTGCGGATCCTCCTATAGACTCTGTGTATGGCATGTCAATAGACTTGTGCCGACTCTCAAAGCAGCTGCTCACTATATTCTTCTAAAGGTTTACTGTAATGCCCTATATTACCCATGTGCTGAAACAACTGCTGTGTGTCGTAGCATTAATACCTCTGACTGTCCCTGTTCTACATTTTAAACTTATGCATTTGTTTGTGTGTTGGTATCAGGCAGTGCAATATGAAAATCAGTGAGAATCAAAATGTATTGATTCTGTGGATGGGTCACTATAGCTTTGGTTTAGATTTTGTATTACTTGACAATTGACGGCAGACAATGCATACACTTATTAATTGCAGTGTAATATTAACCTACTGACATGTGTCCATGACAGAAGCTCTTAAATCTTGTTGGAAAGTGCAATCTAAATGATTGTCTTTGAAGCCATTCCATTCTAATATTTGTTATAATCATTCTAATTATTATTACAATCAGTTGTAGACAAAAGTGTAGTATGTTTCCCAGTTCTGGTGGGAGGAATGGGCTTTCAGATAGCTATCCTTCCAATAGCACCTTTAAAAACAGACTTACCTAAATGTTTTTAATCTGCCTCTATAAACGGTTGAACGAACCATGCTGTCCACTTCACATCTTTAAGACTTGGAGCAAGGTACAACTCATGTTTCCCTGAGTATTGTATTATAATTTTCAAGGACACTCAGAGCTATAGGATAGTGTATTCGCAAATGTATAACTTTAAAGGCTATTCTGTTACATATGTGCTCGCAGTGGGAGGCAGGGGGATTTTGGACCAGTGTGTATTTCACCATTTTGGTTACTATTTTGATGCCGCGGCGTGTCTGCTAACTCGGGATATCATCTGACTGTCTCTGGGAGTAGTCTGTTGGTTTATATCAGATTGAGCCATGGCTGTGAGCACTGTGCTAAGAGAGAAAGAGGGAGAGGCAAGAGGGGAGAGGGAGGGGAGAAAGGAGAGGAGGAGAGAGGGAGGGAGAGTGGGGTTGAGGGAGGCTTGGGAGAGAGAGATGGGGAGAGAGAGAGGCCCATCCCTGTGTGCAGCTGCCAGGCTTTCAGCTGTCGGCCTCAAATACTGAGGTGTGTTTGTGTCCACAATGAGAGGAAGGAGTGGCACAACTGCTTTATCCACACACCTGCAGCTTTATGTGTGTGGGGTGTTGTTGGCTATTATTATGCACAGGATCATGTACATTTGGCATCCCCATGTTTGAATTGTAATATATATATATATATATTTTTTTTAGGATTATTTGTTTATTTTTATTTTTAGACATTATGAAAATGTATTGCTGATCATTATTGTCAATACTTCTAGGTGGATATTTATGTGGGAAATAAAAGCTTGCTGCTGTTACTATGTAACCTAACTAGGTCTGTCACGATAAAAAAAAAAAAAAAAAAATGTAAGCACGATATACTGCTTCAGAGAAATATTGGAATAAATGATCATATTGAAACTACTTTATGCCACTGTCACAAAGCAGGATAATACAGTAACATTAAAAGGCATGAGCTGTAACCTCTAAAACGCAGAATGAACTGATAATTAGTCATAGGAGTTATTTCTTCTACCCTGTACAGCTCAAATCTTACATTATTACATAAAAATGGCAAAAATCTCCCCACTATTGCAAAGAAAAAGTACCCACAATAAATATTGAGCCCCAAAATACATTAGGCCTAAACCCGACCATGTAGCCTTTTAGCCAAAAAAAATCATGTTATTTTCAGTTTGGATGTTTTTATTGCACTGAAAAACCTAGAACATGCAACCTTACTGTGAGCATGCCTGCTTCTCCACAAACCCGACTGCTTGTTTCTATAGAAATGTTTTCCTTTGGCTATAATATTCCACAGGTTTGCATGAAACGTATCTGTCTCCATGGAGAATGTTTCAAAGTTGCTTTAAGACACAGGTAAACATTGTTATCATTCTCACTTGTGTACTTGGTCCATGATGAACCAGGATCTTGCAAGCTAAACATAATTTTATTACATAAGTCCATCCAAACAAGAGTGGACAGGCTCTGGTGTTACAAAATGTGCATCTTCTATAAAATGTTTGACTTGATGTAAAGGTAAAGCAGGCATTTTGTTACCCCAGTGCTGTTGGATGTGCTACAGTACACAGTATAGGAGTGTGTTAGCTACAGAGCTGAGGGGCTGGCCTCCATTTGACTGCAGAGGATTCGAGGAATGAAGAGGTTGTGTTTGTACAGACGCAAAGGATTCCACTGTGCTTTTTATTTTTACTTGCCAGAGCTGGGCTGCTTCACCTTTCTCATGCCTGTTGTTCTTGTAGTTAAACTGTATTATATAATAGATCCTATTCTTATTGTTTAGCCTTGTGCTGCAGTGTTTTCAGTGATCAGAAAGTGGGTGACTCGGAGACCTGAGTGTATTGATCCTCATGAGAACAGACAATGTGTAGAGCGGTTTGTGGTGGTTCATTCATTTTACACCTCTTGCCCCGACTGCAGGCAGACGGAAACAGCACTACACTGGCTATGAATAGTATCAACTTTGCCTCAAATCCTTTTGCATATTTTATCACCTGATAAGAAAATCTACTGTATGAGGTCTTCGAGAATGGATACCCGAGTGTTTTAAACTTATTTTCTACTGAAAGGCAAAACTGTTCTCTTATGATGATTGGCCTTTGCAGGCTCTTAGCTGCTTTATTCTGTCATTAGTCCACCACAGCAATGTTTAGTGTTGGCAGTGTTGTTTGTCTCTTTTCAATCTGAAATAATGTACAATTTTAGCAGAAGACTCTTGGCAAATAAAATCATCCTTTACTTGGTTCTCATAATTACCTCGATGATGAATTTTCACAATATTTCTGAGTTCTCAAACAGCTCTGACTGCTGCGTATGAGGTAGAATCTACCAACATATCAGAGTGACTGGACCAATCACAGACCAGCATTGCGGTTTGGGCAAAAGCTAAAGGTGAAGCAGCAAAAAAAACCAAAACAAATGTGGAAACACTAAAAGACGTACTTAGTATTTTAATAGTACAGATTATGTTGTTTTTGAAAAGGGGAAGGTGGGAGGGAAGTCTGTGCCTTTGTGGATAGGAAAGATGTCTGCTTTTCCGTGAACTAGATCTAGAAAAGTTAGATGTTCTCTTCTTACTTTGGATGAAATGTACAGCAATCTTGAAGTACTCAAGTTCCACCTTTTCCCAAGCACTTTTAACAAGTTGTCCACTGATAATGTTTACAACTCCTCTCAGGATGCAAATCAATTCAAATCCCACTGTACAATTACGATATTCATTTCACGATACGATATTTGCTGCGATATTGTTGAGATGCTAACAGAATTGAAGTAATGCTACTTTTTCCTATTTAAAAGCCTTGACAAGCCTGCCTTTGGGGCTAATATTACTAGTTCATAGAATTAAGATAGAAAAGTTCTTTATAACAGTTATGTTTTCATGTTTTCTGCATTGTAATGGAACAAAAGATTGTGCATTTTTGCTTTGGCTTTTTACAATAAAACAATAATTTAAGCAAAGAAGTGTATAATACGATATGCTGTGACAGCCCACAATATTATTGTGAGAACTTTGACAATACGATATCACGATATCAATATTTCGGTTATTGTCACATACATACATCCCAACCGCTCAGAGGGGCTATGCATATCAAATCTGCCTTTTGCCACATGAAGCAACTGGATTGGGGTCTTTGAATCTTGTAAAGATGTTTCCATGTTGAAGTCAGTGTTTTGGTGCTGTGCTCTCTGTATGACTCTAGGATGTCTAATTTTGTGATGATGATGTCTTTAAGCCTAGGTGAGGTATCTGATCACAGGGATGTCATTACAAAGGAAATGAGTCCTGGTTAGTTGTGTGCTTCCTCCTGGTGTGAGCTTTTGTAACATAATTTCCCTGTACTTCTCATCTCAGTGAATGGTTTGTTGCCATTATGCCTGTCAGAGTAGTCCTGAAATAGCTCAGGTTATTGTTCTGAACGCAGAGCTGACCCACTATTGAAGCGTTAGCAAATCTCTTGCTGCAACAATTGTTTATTTCTGTGAGTGGTCAGATCTTCCTGCTTTTTGTTTGGTGTGGAAAGAGGTGGGAGGTTTGGTGCTTTTAAAGTATGTAGCAACCACGCCAGCGGTGGAGGTGTTGACTGCTCATGGCTTCATATAGACCAGTAGAAATGATTGCGTGTCGTCTTTGCTCCTCTCTGGTTGGCTGCCTGGGCTGTCTTGACATGACTGACTTGACTGGAGGATATAAATAGCTCTGTTTGAATAGGATCACTGCAGAAGGCAAAGGGGGTGTATGGAGAGAGAAGTGGCGCCAGAAAAGATTGCAGTCGAGAAGAATGAAAAATAAAAATAATATATGTTGTAGCCATAGACACATCTGTTCAGTTGGTCTCAAAATGACGGTACACTCTGAGAGCAAAGTAGATTATGGAATAACTGGAGAAGCACAGTATGATTTATTCATGGCTTGCCGATGCAGAAGGCCTCACTTTATGACGGAGTGTTGTATACAGAGGACAAAGCAAAAACATTGGAGCTAGTAAAGCATAGCAGGTCTATACATAAAAGATCACTGGGTAGCAACAGTTAGCATCATCGCATAAACATGCAATGGGTTGTGGGAGTTGCAACTGCTATCAGGCTCAGCATAATTTTTATTTTTTAATTTTAAGCCAAGTAACGTGGGTCCTTGTGATTTTTTTTTTTTTTTTTTTTTTCAAGGTGTACTGCGTAACATTTCTAGTGGAGGCTTTGCCACCTGCTCACCTCCATGGATGTGTTACTGCGTTAAAAGTGTTCCACAGTATAGATTAAAGGTTGTATAGAGTATTTTCCAAGGAACGAGAAATACAGCAACTGTCGGTCCTTTTTCAAATGTTGCGCATGCGTGAAACAACCACCACCACCACCCCAACACCCTCACAGCTCCCTAAGTAGAAACACCTCCTCCCGCTTCCTCCTTACGCTTACGCTGCTTGTTTATAGCCGGTGTGCATTCAGAATTGCTGTTATTGCTGTAACTAAACTGTACGTTTTCAAATGATAAGCAGAAGTTACCTGTCCAGTAATTTAGTGACCAACGCATCGGTCTTTAGACCCTCTGCTTCAGTGCGCGCCATCGCTGGAAGGAATCTCCGAGAATCACCTTAGTTTAGCTTTGCTCCTTTTCTCCTTCTCTTCTTTCTGTGACCGCAAAAATGGATTTTCTTTTGCGGCTAACTGGTAGTGGATTCTTGTTTGCCATCACAACAAACTTTGTGCTAACTGCGAGGAAGCTACAGTTGGAAAAAGCCGCTAAGAACCCCTGCATTGGCTGAGTTAACAGTGTCTTGCTTCTGTGAAATGCGTGTGTACGTAAACCACGTAATCCCAGTTTGAAAAAAAAAAGAAAATCATCCATACAACCTTTAAGCCTATTGATCACAAGGGAGACAAGCAGGTTACAGCATTATACGCTACATTACAATTCAGATCTGTGGAAAGTCACCCCTATTCACAGAAGGAATTATAGAATTTTTGAGTAATATAAACACCCGTAATGAATAAAGGCTATTTGGATATGTTTAATGTCATGCCATGGAACATTCCAGGGAAAGTACTAACATTTCCATGGAGACAAGCAGAAGCATTGCACAGTGCACTTGAAACTGAAACACATTTGAAGTTGAACACTTTATACAACTTTATACACCCGCAATATTAGAGGTTCATCTCTTTAAAGCTGTTATGCTAGTTTTGCCTTCTGTCTGGGATGACCAGAGCTATGTGAAATTGTGTATAAAATGTAAATGAAAGTTTAGTTGAGTCAAAACCAGATGCACCAGCGTTCCGTGTCCACAAATACCAGATTGTTTATAGAAATGCGGAGTTCTCATGAGGGACCTGTATTATCAGAGTTTGATAAGCCCCACTATTAAAGGCGCAGAGAGCATGTGCTGTCGAGGCGTGCCAGTCACATTCCTGCAGACATTCTTCAGCTGCCCGCTCACTCTCACGCTCCACAACACTCAAATATTGCGCAATATTCAGCATGGCATGTCCTGTCATCAGCCTACATAGGAGCACACTACCTCTGTAAATGACAGCATAGTTGATTCCAAACATATGGCCTGCTGGTTTGTCACTGAAAGATTAATAAGCACTATTAAGTGTTTGGCCGCACTGTACAAGCTGGGGTCTGTGCGATAGCTTTAGCCAGTTTTCCTCTCTGCTGTACTACTGCTGTCTGTGTACCAGTACCTGTGTAATGCTATAGAATAGGGAGTTTGATGTACCGCTAATGACCTCATTGTCTGGCTCAGTGTAATGTGTTTTCAAAGAAACATTGTGGCCAGGTGCTGACCTCCATCTCATCCTTCTTTCTCTTTTGTCTTTACAGACGGTTGATGATGATGCAATGGCAGCGTGAATGAAGCTTGGCGTGGGGAGAGCTGAACGATGCCCAAAGGTGGGGGTTCTAAAACCCCACAACTGGACCACTTCCCACTCGGCACCGACATGGTGGAGAAGCAGGGTGGGAAGAAGGTAAGATCAACCCAAGCTGATTTTGTGACTGCACCTGAACATTCTCATGAATAAATACAAACTAAAGAGGGTTATTTTCATCTCACACCCTCCTTTACTATAAGAAAATGAAATGTCATGGTGCTTCTTGCAATACACTATAGTTACCCCAGTACTTACTGTCTGGACTACAATTCTACATCAAATACCATGGAAATTCTGCTTTTGTGATGCTGTGTAAAACAAGATTTTTTCAAGTGTTATTAAAAAAAATCAAATGGCAATGAAAACAAGACTCTCAAGACAAAAAAACTCAAGTAATTCAGAGTTGAAATTGAGAAGTGAAAGTGATGTGTAAAGTCTTGAGTCTAAGCTGTTGGTATACAACAGTGCCAGTAACACACATGTAATCTTTTAGCTAAATTACATATCATCAGAGTTTGTAGCTTGTGTAGGTAGTGCCCTTTAAATCTCCACAGGTACACTCTTGTAGATTACAGTAGAGCGTGGAGTCGGCGCAACTTGATGATGTCACGTGTTTGCTAACTGTGCTGGCGGCTTCACCATGAGGTACAGGGAGCAGAGGTAGGCTTTATACAGGCCTGGATTTACAGCACTCTGCACAGGATTGCATCAGACACAGAGGGCGGGAGCGAATGGAGCTCGGGAGTGGGTGGAAAACGGAGGGAGCCGAAAAAGAGCAGGCATTGCTAGGAGACCACCGGACTGACGGATTTATGCAAGGAGAGAGCTATTGCTTTCTATAAATTCAAAGCTGCATAGACCACATAGACTCGTGACCATTTTAATGTGATTTTCAAGCCAAAGTACCTTTACTACGGTTGTGGCTGGAGTACACATTTGTGCTGCATGCCTTTTCAGTGATTACCAGTGTGTTTCAGTGAGGGTAAGCTGTTTTTTACAAACAGGAAGAGAGAAGTGGAGCTGGCAGTGTGGCAGTGTACTGTAGGATGACATCATGGTCTTATGACTGGGGCAGGGCAGGGGGAGGAGTTCACTGAGTCCACACACATAATAGAAAAGCAGCTACCCCGAGGCAGGACACAGATGAGAAGAAGAGGTCACAAGACACATGCAGCCATTGAAGTGATATTATTACCTACTACTTGGGCTTAGACAAGAGAACACGCTGTTAATGTTCAATCCATGCTTTTTTAGTATTGTCTAATTACAGTGCAAATGCTGCAGATTATAAAATATTATGTTCCCCAGAAGTCATTTATGTATCTTGTGGTATAGTAAGGACAGTGAAGGTACGATGCAATGCCAATATAGATCTCTCAATAACTTTAAACTTTGAATCTAGATAAATTGTATAATGTACTGATTTTCATAATAAACATTACAGGACTGAAGTTAAAAAAAAAAAAAAAAAAATTCTAGCTACAGAAAACATCACCATAAACGACAATACTGAAAACAGCTTTTCCACTAAACCAATAACTCTTAAAAAGCATGATAATTCTAGGAACACTTTATAGATATTGTACAGAAAACATCAGCTGCAATTATTTAGTCTAAAAAGTATTGTAAAATAATAATTCAAGAACAATACTTTTATTTACCCCTATGATATTAGGACTAGTTACATAATATTTGTTGAGTAAGGCATTCTAACAGTTAGCCTGAACAGAGGGATCCCAAACGCTGAAGTATTCACATCTGTTGTTTCGCAGATGGACTAGTGATTGTTTCCAGCAGCTGTAGACCACAGAGTCAAACCGGCGTCAGGAATCCAGGAGGAACTGTGTGGAAAAGTTTCCTCCGCAAAGCCCATAATAACAAAAGCACTTTTAAAAGCCCCAAGCGCAGGAGGTGGTCACATGCACATAATGAGCTAATCATTTCTGGCTCTGGTTGCGTTTCTGCAAAGGTTTCTTTATTAATTACACAGTTTAAGGATTCCTTTTAAAGTACGGCATTTGTCTCTTTTTGCAGGATAAAGTGTTGTCAAACAAGACTCCCAAATTGGATCGCAGCGATGTGGTCAAAGAGATGAAAGAAAAAGCCCCTAAAAGGAAGTTACCTTTCACAACAGGAGCAAATGGAGACCAGAAAGATTCAGATTCAGGTAAGACAAAATATCGACTCTAACCCTACTTTTAGATGTGGGGGAATTGTTACCCTGCACCCTCTCAGCCTAACAGGAAGTAGCTGATGTATTGTTCCGAAAAGGGGGCGGAGCTCTGTGAAGCTAACTGGCTTTAGCATGGCTTCAGGCTGACCGTTTGTTTGGGAATTTGGTGCTCTAAAGAAAGACCCAAAGAAGAGATCTTTATGTGTAGGTTTATTATAATGGATTATGTCTAGAAAATGGGACTGAGTCCCCCTGGATTTGGTAAGAATTTATTTTTTTTTTAATTGTTTATCTAACTTAAAGGTGTTAGATAAAGGTGTTGTGAACTGAGAGTAGTCTTGAGCATCAGCAACTTGGCTAGTCTATTGATTTTTGTTAAATAACATTATTGTAAAAGTGTGCAAGGCCAAGTCTTTCTGAAGTGAAGTGCAGAGTCTATTCAGTCAAGGGTCCTGTGTCTCGGATTAGTTTAGTTTGAATTTCTCAGGAGATGCACAAAGGTTGTAATGGAGACAGAAGTTGTGATCCTGTGACATATTTCTGTACAAGTTTTTTTCTTCAGTAAGAGGCAGTATTTGTTTTTGTTTCCCCTTGGAGTGCTTCACTGATGGTAGTTTTAGCATAGTACATTTAATGCTATTCTTTTAGCTGGATACAGTATGTTTACGGTTGCATGATACCCAACCATGTGGTCAGCCCCATCCCCCTCACTCCAGTGGAGATCTGAACTTTCTTGTCAGCAACAATGGGAAGACGGTCATTAGTATGCTAATAACCCAGACGGCTATTTGCTGTGGCTAAGGCTCCTCACTTTCACTGTATTTGCCAGAATTGTAGTTTACATGGAAACACAATACTAACTAAACCAAAATTTTAACTGCAGTATTTTTAAATTTCTCCTACTCTATCGTAAGCCATTTCCTTTATTTGCGGTAAATATCTTTTGATTGTTAAAGAACCTGCAGATCACAAAACAAATATTTACCTTGCATCTTTATGTGAAAATAGCTGACCTTTGACCTGTGTATTTAGTGTTATAATTTCTAAATGCTTATAATATGAAGCTAAGGCATTAGCGACCATGTCTTAAACTGACCTACTTATCAGCTGTCTCTGTCCTGGCTCAACCTTCTAAAGAGATTTCCATAGAATCGCAGCCAGTTCTCGTCTGCCCTGTTCATCTTGTTATGTCTTTGTGAGCCTTGACAGAGCATCCAGCTAGCCACTTCCTGTGTCTTCTGCCTCAGCTTCCTGTTTATGCTCTTTTATGAAACACAATATTGTTTTGCCTAATCTGCCATGGACGCCTGTATCACCTGGATGGGCTGGTTTGGGTGGTTGTACTTGTACTTGGCAACTGATCTTTGTATAACAGGTGGCTAACCCTGTAGTGTTGTCTGTGCTGTTTTAAGCGGTAGTTGTATTGTATGTTGACATTGATGTTTGATGTGGTCCACTCCCATGACTTTTCATAAAGGCTCTATTCCTGGCTAGCTCAGTTTTCTTTATTATTTCATCTTTGTTTGTCGTGGTTCAAGCATTAAGGCGAGTAAGGTTTCATCCCTGTCTGTATGCTAAGCAATATCATTTTACTGAGACACAAAGGCGCTAGCTGCCTGGCTAAAATAGACTTTCAAAAAGATGGAAAAGGTATACTGACATTTGCTCATACTCGTATATTTTTACCTCCCTCATCTATTCTAAGAATCCCTTATATAATTTTAATTTGCCTTAAGATGACTATGACCTCTTGACTGTGTGTCAGAGCTCTAGTCTTTTGGCCATTGCTCAATCTTCATTTTTGTGGTTTTTGCCTTGTGTGCAAGTTAGTCACGGCCCTCCTGTTAGTGCAATGATTAGAGAAATAATAGTATTTGGGTTGTAAGAGTGTAAACACACCAGAGAAGCTGGCGTAGCACTTTCTCAGTTCTGGGGCTCAAAAACATGTTTGGACTCTTTCTGTGGTTCCTGATGTTAAAGTTTTAGCAGCAGGAATGTGTCTAAATGGCAAATGCAGCATAGAACGTGAGAAGTATCAAAGAGGGGTGGGGGTACATTAGCTGTAAGTGCTCACAGATGTTACTGAAAGTTCATCAGTTCTACTTGGACCTGGAAAAATCTTTTCCTGGAAAACTTTTACCCACCGGAAGCTCTGTCTGCCATCTTTCTGTCTCACTGTATTTAGAGTGTCTCTAGCCTTGAGCGCTGGGTCTGTCTCTCTGGCCTTTCGGTGCATCTTGTGCCTCTGCTCCAGTCTCTGCTCTGCTGCAGTCTGGCTCTGCTGGTATTGCACACTCGTGGAGCTCTGCCCTCTGAGGGTCATCAGATGGTATTTTGCCACTGAAAATAATTGCTGGGTGTGTCCTTGTGGAGCAGCTGCTTTTGTGCAGTAGCCTCATGTCTCCACGCAGCCTGCCAGTCAGGCATGTGGTGACCTTGGTGAGGCCATGTTGAAATGAAATGTACACCGACTGTTTCGCAATAACTGCTGCCCTGCCAAGTCACACCTTCTTCCCCTTGAACTGCACCGACTAGCCCTAATGGAGGCATTTGTGCCCCTCGTTTAGTGATTCTTTGAAATCTGCCCCCATTATATGTGATATTACAAAATGTTGCTGCTGGAATAGCAGAGAAAGAATCTAAATAAGCACTTAGATAAACAAAAAAACATGTGCCATTGAAAGAAGAAATTGTTGACTCTCATCTGAGTGCATCTTGTGTCTTTACAGAGAAACCAGGTCCCGAGCGGAAGCGCATTAAAAAGGAGCCCAGCACCCGGAAGGCGGGCCTGCCGTTTGGAATGGGGATGCCAGGGATCCGGGTCGGGTACCCCCTCTCCGAGCGGCAGCAGGTGGCTCTGCTCATGCAAATGACAGCGGAGGAGTCCGTCAACAGCCCAGGTGCGTGCTTAACAAAACGGCCACGTCTTCAGAGGATGGGGACCATGAGAGAGAGCAGTTGTGTTAAAATGCACCATTCAAAACTAATAGAATCGTTAAATTAAGCAATTAAGATATTAAAGTATGGAATTGAGATTCAAGTATCTTATTAGTTATTAAAATAAAATTCTTACATTTGGTATTACAGTTACCTACAAACAATTTAACAATGTAATCGTCAAAAACAATATTTAGAAATGGTCTGTTGTTAAAAAAAATACTACAGCATTAACTGTAACTAAGTACTTTTTAAACTTTGTGTATTGTTGATAGTGTTTATTTATGTGAATAACAAACCATTTATCTATGCATATGTGTGCTGAAATGCTACTGTTATAAGTGCAGGATTTTTCAAATGTTATTTTAAACAATAACTCTCAAACTCGATCATGAAGATGTGATTAGTGCTTGGAGTTCATCTTATAAATTGGTTCAAGTGTGCTGAAGGGTCCAGGCCTGATGCTAACTAAGAAGTGTTATACTGCCCCCATGTGGCTGAAACCCATTGTTGCTATCAGTTTGACGTTAAAAAGGATCAAACAGGAACTAATGTGGTTGTGTTTGTGTGTGTTGTTTTTTTTTTTTTTAGACACAACACCAAAGCACCCGTCACAGTCCAGTCTGGGTCAAAAGGGAACGCCAAACTCTGCTTCTAAAACCAAAGACAAAGTGAATAAACGAAATGAGAGAGGAGAGACGAGGTTACACCGAGCAGCGATACGAGGGGAGGCACGGCGGATTAAGGAGCTCATCAGTGAAGGAGCTGATGTGAATGTAAAAGACTTTGCAGGTGAGACACTGCTCCCCACCTCAGATTGTAAAATAACAGTGTAATGTAACACAGTGACTTGTTTAACTCCTTGTTCCTGTGCTCAGGCTGGACTGCATTGCATGAAGCGTGTAACAGGGGCTACTATGATGTGGCCAAGCAGCTGCTGGCAGCCGGGGCAGAGGTCAACACCAAGGGACTCGATGATGACACGCCACTGCATGATGCCTCCAACAATGGACATTTCAAGGTACATTATTTATACTATACTTTGAGTAAACAAGCTTGTCAGTTTACTAATATAAGCTACTCTTCCTTATATTCAGGTGGTGAAGCTACTTTTACGGTATGGGGCAGACCCACGTCAGAGCAACAGGAGAGGGGAAACTCCGCTCAAGGTTGCAAACTCTCCGACCATGTTGAACCTGTTGCTGGGCAAAGGCACTTACACGTCGAGTGAAGAGAGTTCATCTGGTATGTAAACTATTCTATCAGTGTTGTTAAACCAGTTCATCTGTTGCGTCATTATTATTGGAATATTGCATAACTTTTTGGGCATAACATGATGGTTATTCAATTTTATGTACACAGTAGCGCCAGTTGGCTGTATAATGTATAATATAATGTGGCAAAGCTTTGTAGTATTATTATTTAATTAATTCATTAACCATTACATTTATATAGCACCTTTCAAGACACCCAAAGCGCTTTACAGTTCATTGTTCATTCACTCCACACTTGGTGATGGTAAGCTAGTATTGTAGCCACAGCTGCCCTGTGCAGACCGACTGAAGCGAGGCCACCAATCTGTGCCATCGGCTCCTCTGACCACCAGCACTCATGCACACTCCACTTTCATACAAGGCAGTGCATTTGAAGTGTCTTGCCTAAGGATACAACGACAGTTGCCACTAGTATTCCCAGCAGTCTCCCATCCAAGTACTAACCCAGCCCGACCTTTCTTAGCTTCTGATATCTGACAAGATCATGCTTTGACAAGCTGGTATGGCTATACTTGTAGCATCATGAAGTGCTTTATAGAGACAAACAGATGTGAGTAACTTTAACTTTATTTAATAGTTTTCTGTCTGTTTTTTTGTTTACAGAATCCTCAGAAGAAGAGGAAGACGCCCCTTCGTTTGCCCCCTCCAGCTCCGTGGACGGCAACAACACAGACTCTGAGTTTGAGAAAGGCCTGAAGTTAAAAGGCAAAAATGCAGACCCTCCTAAATCTGCCGTCACACCCGTCAAAGATGAATACGAATTTGACGAGGACGATGAGGAGGAACGAGTCCCGCCTGTTGACGACAAACACTTGTTAAAAAAGGACTTCCGTAAGGACACTGTCGCCAAGGCCAACAGCTTCATTTCCATACCTAAAATGGAGGTCAAAACCTATTCCAAAAGCAACTCGCTCACACCAAAGAAACCTGTCAGGCGGATCATCTCTGACAGTAACAGTTCAGATGAGGACGACAGGACATTGTGTTTCACGTCAACACCAACGCCACGGCAACAGACCCAGCAAACAAATACCAAGACCAGAGACTCTAGTAGTTTGAGCTCAAAACAACAAAAAGACAAGAGCAAAGTCAAAAAGAAGCGAAAGAAGGAGAGCAAAAATAATGTCAGTAAAGAAGTTCGATTTGGCAAAGTTAATGACAAATTCTGCACTTCCGATTCAGATTGTGAGGACATAGAGAGTGAAGACGACAAGGGCTCGAACAGTATTAAGGATTCTTCTACAACAAAAGACTCCTCATCACATGTAAACTCTCAAAAACAAACACAGTCATTAGCAGAACAGCACCCCAAACAGTGGCGGACAGATGGCTGGAAAACGGTGTCCTCTCCAACATGGTCCGACGTTAGTTCTCTTTCAGATTCAGTCAGAACCAGATTATCCAGTGAATCAGACTACTCCTCTGCAGACTCAAGTGTAGAGTCAATAAAACACCCTAAGAGGAAAGTGCAAGAAAACAAAAAGAAAAACAACTCACACAGCAATGCAGTAGATAAGAAAAATTCAGACCTCTTCAAAAATGCAGACAGCACGGCTTCAAAAATGGACGGAGATGGAAAAGTTGTAAAAAAGCATAAAGTTAAACACAAACACAAAGCCAAGGAGAAAGAGAAATCTCAGAGCGTAGTGCTTAATCAAGACATGAATGAAAAATTTGTAAAAAGCTACTCTTTTGATTTTGAAGATTCGAGAAAAAATTCAGTTGGAGATTCTGAATCTGCGACTGAGGGCAAAATCAAGTTAAAACATGAAAAAGACCATTCAAAAAAGGAAGATAGACTATCAAAAAGTAAGTCTGATGATAAAGACTGGACAACAAGTAAAGATCTCCACAGAACATTAAAGGAGGACAAAAACAAGAAAACAAAGGACTCTGCCAAGGAGAAGACGATTAAGGAGGAGAAAACGATAAAATGTGAAAAAGAAAGAAATATCAAGGAGAAGGAGAAACCAAAGGAGGACAAACAAAAAGCTCACAAAGAGGACAAGAAGAAAAAGTCAAAGGAGAAATCATCTTCCAAAACAGAAAGGAAGGGTGACCAGAAAGAGGAGAAACATCTCAAAGTGGACAAGGAGAAAACCAGCAAGGAAGACAAATCTAAAAAGGACAAAACAACAAAAGAAGAACCAGATTATGAGGGCTATGATGTCAACAACCGCTTTCTCAACATGGACGACTCAAAACTCAGCGCCTCCGATGACCACCATGACCGATGGGGGTCTGAAATGTCCTCTGACTCCTCCCTCTACGATGATAGCTGGGACGCTCCTGTGAAAGAGTACAAGGAGTATAAGGCCAACAACTCTGTCAAGCTGATAGTAGAGACGGTGAAAGAGGAGACCAGGAGGAAGGATGGCAAGGTTAAGGATAAAAAGTCTGACCACAATGAAAAGCGGTTAGAGGATAAGACGACATCTAAAAAGAAAGATAAAGACTCAGAGAAAACCAATGAGAAGAAAAAGGATTGGACGGAAAAACAAAAGCTAAACTCAAGTCACTCTGAAAAGGATAAAAAGAGAAAGGAGTCAACAGATATTGTCAAAAAGGAGTTGTTGGATAATAACAGAGAACGCAAAGATTCATACGAGTTCACAAAGGAGCGTAAAGATGTCAAAATTAAACAAGAGAGCCATGACTACAGCAATGACGCTTTCTTTAAGGACTTAGATGCTGTCAGCAAATCCTGCGATGTCAGAGAACGAAATCACTCTGGGAAGGAGAAAGATAAGAAGGGTGATATTGTGGAGAAGCGGGAAAAGAAAGCTGACAAGCACAAAACAAAAGACCCAGAAAAGGACAAATCTGAGAAAAGTGTTATTGAAAAAGGGGTGAAGGAAAAGGATGGGGAGCGGGTAACTAAGGAGAAGAAGGAGGCAGTCAAAGACAAACATAAAGAGTCACACGGCAAAGATCGCAAAATGTCATCCGAGCAGGTCAAGAAAGAAAAGGTCTCCCAGGAAAAACACATGGAGAGGGAGAAGGATTTCCAAGAGGTCAAAAAGGAGGAGCGCAAACAAGAGAAAAGCAAAACATGGTATAAAATTGCAGATATATTTACAGATGAGAGTGATGACGATGAGGATAGTTACAATGGAGGAGTGGCTCTGGACCGGAAAGAATCCACGCCCGATCATGATGAGATGGATCACTTCACCTCGGACAAAATCAGAAAATCTACAGACGTTAAACATAATACAGAAAAAGCGAAGGATCACAAGGACAAAAAGAAGGAGAAAAGTACTTTTGATACCGGTAAAGAGAGAAAGGGCTCACTGGAGAAACATAATAAAGACAAAAAGGATACTGTTGACGTCAAACACAAAGACAGGAAAGATCGCATGTCAGTGGACTCCAACCAGGACAAGAAAAACAAGCAGAAATTGTTGGACAAAAGAGATACAAGTGAGGAGAAGATAAAAACTAAATATAAGGACAAGCTGGACCATTCAAAGGAGAGGAAGGCATCAAAAGGCAGCGGTGAAAATGAAAAGTCCCTATTAGAAAAACTAGAAGAGGAAGCTATGAATGACTACAAGGATGACTCCAATGATAAAAACAGTGAGATCTCCTCTGATAGCTTTACAGATCGTGGTCACGAGCCAATCCTGACAAGCTATTATGACTCTCTAGGCCTGAATGACGTGTCTGATGAGCGCAGAGATTCCCTATCCATATCCACGCCGCAGGACAAATTTAGGGAAAAGGAGAGGCATAGACACTCTTCGTCCTCCTCCTCTAAGAAAAGTCACGACAAAGACAAAGAAAAGGTCAAAAAGGACAAAGGAGACAAACGGGACAAAACTGAGGAGATCAGAGAGTCGTACAGCCGCAGAGAAAGCTTGCCCTTTGAGAAGGAGCCAATGCCTCTAGAGGCTGACCCGTATACATTTCCATATGGAGGGAAAGGAGACGGGGAGGATGATTTTGATAAAACGCTTGAGTTTGAAAAAGAAATGTCCAAAAAAGATAAAGAGAAATCCTCAGTCATCAACGACCGTATAAAGGACAAGAAAAAGAAGGAAAAGCACAAGGAGAAAATGAAGGAGGAGAAAAATAAATATATTGATGGGTTTGGGTCGTTTAAACACTCCAAAGAGGACATCAAGGCGGGGTTAAAAGACAGCCCTCAACTCACAGTCTTGAAGGAGAGGTCAAAGGAGGATAGTCCCAAATATGACATGAAAAAGGACAGAAATAGAGAGAATATGGACAAAGACAATCGACTGGACCATAGTAAGTCCAAGTCTAAAGAGGAGAATGAAAAGCTGGTCCCCTCCAAAGACACGGCAGCACGTAAAGACAACAGGCCACGGGAAAAACTGCTGGTCGACGGCGATCGTCAAATGACAAGTTTTGGCCAAATGTTGAGTCTGAAAGATCAGGAGATAGAAGAGCGCCACAAGAGGCATAAAGAGAGGATGAAGCAGATGGAGAGGCTCAGGCCCAAAACAGGAGACCCCAAACTCAAGGACAAAACCAAGTCCACAGAGGAGGTCAGGAAGAGCCGCACTGAACTGACCAAGAAGTCCAATAGTGTGGAGTCTGGCCTGAAAGAGAAGAAGCTGAAAGATGTCAGTAGCATCCCAGCTCAGATGATGTCCCCAGGTAGAAAGTTCCAGCCAGACACTCAAAATTCAAAAGACTGGCTCACAGGACATCAGATGAAAGAGAACCTCCCTGCTTCTCCCCGGCCCGACCAGAACCGTCCAACTGGGGTACCGACTCCCACCTCTGTCATCTCCTGCCCCAGCTATGAGGAGGTCATGCAGACTCCTCGCACACCCTCATGTAGTGCTGAAGACTACCCTGACATCATGTTGGATGGGCTGGAGTGCCACAACTCATCGGCCATGACCATGTCTATGAATGCCTGCTCACCAACCTTCTTTGAAAGGTAAGTGCCAAGTATGTTAATTATATTTTTTAACATTTAGAGTTCAAAATAACTAATGTTTTTTTCTTGTTTCCCAGCAGGTATTCAAACTCACAGAGCTTCCCAGAAGGCACCTGTCCAACTCCTGCTAAGAACCTGCAGCTGCCCCTGGTGAGCCGCTCCAAGCCCTCTGACGTGCGTAGGCCTTTGGAGGATGAGTTCAAAGCTGAGGCAGACAAGTTTCTCCAGCAGAGTGATGCAGGGGGAGACTATGACCCCACCTCTCAGTCTCTGGAGGACAAGAAGGGCTCTCTGGACAGATTGGAGTGTGTGTCCCCTCCCTACTTCTCCCCCATGAGGCTGCTGTCGCCCCGCCGGGAGCCTGTCCACTCTATGCCCGATGTGGCAGCACCTGGCCTGGCTGGAGCAGAGAGCAGTGATCATATGGCTGACAGTGTATTCAGCAGCTACCTGCCCAAACCCTCCACCCCAGTCCACCGGCCAGACCCCCAAGAGCCCTGCTTTGACATTGCTGCCCCTCCCACTCCTGCTCCTGCCGCTTTGCCTCCTCTTGACATAGATGACATCTCTGAGCCGCACCACAGTGAACCCAACATGGTGCTGTCAGACCTCCCACCTGCCACTGATCCTGTGCACATGGAGGAGGAAGAGGAGGAGGAAGATGACAGAGTAGACTCTGACCACTGTGCCCTGGAGGAAGCCGAGCCGCCCAGAGATCCTTGCTCCTACTCTCCTCACATGGAGGACCCTCTTAGGAAGGGCTGGTCCGCAGAGTCACCCATCCATCATGAGCCAGAGGTACAGCCCATCTCCCCCGCTCAGCCCACAGATGACCATGACGAGAACTGCTACGAGCATAACATGGGTTGGAACACGGACATGGACCTAAAATCTCCTCATATGAATTATGGAGAGATTGCGGCAGCAGTTTCTAAAATAACCAGCCCGTACTCCCACTCTCATTCAGATAATGAGATGCAGCACATATCTGGTCACCCCGCTGTCAGTTCTCCATACGCATGGAACAGGTGGCATAAAGAAGACGAGGACTATGATGAGCAGAAGGAGGCTGTGGCAGAGATCCCATCACCAGAGAGACCCGACTCTGAGATGGACGATGAAGTTCACTATTTAAACACCTCGTCATCCTCGAATCGTCTGGAGGCTTTTTTCCCAGACTGCAATAAGTCACATCAGATGGACACAGTAGAGCCGGCATGTGTGGAGCCCGAACCCAGGCAACCCGCTCACATTTACACTGCTACAGAGGAGCACATGCACCCTGCTCCCACTGTGGCCCCTGAGCCTGTTGTCCCATGGGCCGACCCCTTCTCTGCTGATGCGGATGAGCTTGACGATCTGGGACCTTTCTCTCTACCGGACCTCCCACTCCCAGACAAAGCAGAGGAGGCTGAAGCTCACGAGGCCGAACTGTCTGAACAGAAGTCAGTTCCATCTCAGATCAGACATATGGTCACAGACAGAGAAGACCCAGATGTGATGGAGGTGGATCACCTGGGCCTCTCCACTCCATGTCCACCTGCAGAGCTAGGTTTACGGGAACCTACATCTCTAGGTTTACGGGAATCTACAGCACAGGACTTGGTAGTCCCATCGCCACATGCCACTTTCCAGCCCGAGCTGGAGCCAGAGCCTCAGAGCGTGCCATACGGTCCCCCTGAGGACTCGGACACTAGCCTGCTGTACACGTCTGTAAAACCAGACTCTGTTTCACAACCTCATGTTCAGATCCACGCTCTCGACTCTCTGCACATGCCCCCAGATTCACTGTCTGCTCTGAAGCCGGACACTCCAGAGGAGAAGCATGAGCCTGCAGTCGAACCACTCACTACATGCACTCCTCTGCCACCTCCTGTGCCAGTGACCCTCCCCAGCCCCGTGGACCTCCTAATCACTCAGGACACCACACCTAAGCTGCCAGCTGTAAGTCTCACCCCACTGCCCACGCCTGTAGATATCCCCAAAAAGGACGAAATCCCTCAGAGGATGACCCGCAACCGCGCCAAGAACAATCCCGCTGCTGTGGCCCCTCCTACCTCCAGCATACTGACCTCATCAGCCTCTCTCACCTCCATAACTCCCAATCCTGTCGTGAGCATCAACCACTTACCCACCAGGACCCCGACTCCCACCTCAGCGTCTTCCTTCTCTCTAAAGAAAGACAAAGACTCAGTGCTTAGCATCGCCTCCACTGCCCCGACTTTAACATCCTCTCCGACAGTGGTGCTCAGTAAAACCACAAAAGGTCGCCCCACCCCGGTGGAAGATGACGACACTCAAACACAGCACCCGCGAAAGAGGAAGTTTGCTAGGACAGCAGGACAGCAGGTGCAAGTCCAGCTTGTGAATACAGCCATGAAACAAACCAGGGAGATGATCCAGCAGACATTGGCTGTAGTGGTCAATGCCATTAAACTGGATGACATTGAGCCCTACCACAGCGACCGTTCCAATCCTTACTTTGAGTACCTCCAAATCAGGAAGAAGATTGAGGAAAAGCGGAAAATCCTGTGCTACATCACACCACAGGCTCCTCAGTGTTACGCTGAGTATGTGACCTACACTGGCTCCTACCTGCTGGACGGCAAGCCCCTCAGCAAGCTTCACATTCCTGTGGTAAGTGAATGTTTGTATATTCAGATATTTTATTATAGATTTAATTTAAATGGGACATATCTGAACTTTTTTATTTTATTTTTTTAGATTGCTCCACCTCCATCGCTGTCAGAGCCCCTTAAAGAACTTTTTCGACAACAGGAGGCTGTGAGAGGAAAGCTCAGGTTGCAGCACAGCATAGAGCGGGTGTGTAACCCTCCCTCAGTAGTATAATGTGTTGGTCATTTTTTATCCAGATGTTAATGCTACTTTCTTACTGTGTTTACAGGAAAAGCTGATTGTGTCATGTGAGCAGGAAGTGCTGAGGGTCCACTGCAGAGCGGCCAGAACAATAGCCAATCAGGCTGTTCCATTCAGTGCCTGTACTATGCTTTTGGACTCTGAAGTCTACAATATGCCATCAGAGAGTCAGGTAGGAAAATGACCAGGTCATTTAAAATCTCTTTCTGTGTTACAGCAATGATTGTAACTTTGTATTGTGTTTTTAGGGGGATGAAAACAAGTCAGTGAGGGATCGGTTTAATGCTCGGCAGTTCATTTCATGGATCCAGGATGTGGATGATAAATATGACCGCATGAAGGTCAGTACTAAACAGTCAAAATCTTTGCTAAAGTTGAACAGGTTAATAGTATTTTTTTTCTTTTTCAGACATGCTTACTGATGCGGCAGCAGCATGAAGCAGCAGCGCTCAATGCTGTACAGAGGATGGAGTGGCAGCTGAAGGTGCAGGAGCTGGACCCTGCAGTGCACAAGTCTCTGTGCGTCAACGAGGTGCCGTCCTTCTACGTGCCAATGGTCGACGTCAACGACGACTTTGTCCTGCTCCCTGCATGACAGCGCGCAGCACTCAGACTCACAAACTGAATCTGAATCATGTTCTCAAAGAGACTTCGTTACAAAGAACGAATGGAAAGGGCTAGCAAGTTTAAGAAGGACAGGAAAAGACTTTATTATATTGAAAAGAAATTATAATCTTGCCCTTGATTCCCTTCCGTGAAGAAGGAACTACGTTTTTTGTGGGGAATGAGACGGAACACAACTTGCACTTTCATTCTCAAAGTTTTTATGCTTTTCTTTGATCAGAGTTCAAGAAGCAAAAACAGACGTTGGCTTTGACACTCTGACACCGGGTCACATCTCCCAACGCTCCAGGAGACACAGGACAGAAATCTTTTTCTGCATTTGTTTCTGGTCCTGATTTCAGCAGACCCGCCCAAGGGCACAGAGAGGGGTTGTTCCGCAGAAGAACGGAGAACAGGGCTCCCTGAGGACCAGGAGAAGTAGAGGCCACCCAGTAGATGTGGCAGAGGTCAGATCTGTGCTACTGCTCTGAAGCAGCACCTGCACCTGCCCCGGGGCACTTTGAGTGACACGAGGGCCCAGAGAGCAGAGGGACAGACTGAGGCAGACTCTGCGCCAGGCTCACGGGACAAGACTGGACCTGAGGACACACCGGAGTGTCCTCATCTCCACACTTTGTCCTAAAAACACAAGAGCGCCATAGACTGCAAAAACACCACAGGACAACCAGAAAATACAACCATAACGAATGTTACAATTCAAAGACTATTGAGAGTTTGTGGTTGGGTGGGAGAAGAGAAATATTGTTTTTGTCTATTTCTTTACTTGGGCATTTCATTGTTTCTGAGGAAGTGACTTGAAACACTACAGAGCCAATATTAGTTTAATGGAAAAAAAACAAAAGAAAACAGAAAAAAAGTTGTATTCCGTAAATTATGTACAGTTTTTATATTCGTTAACCAATGTATTCTTGCTGCCTTCTAGATAATTTATTTTGCCACACATTACTGCACAGTTGTAAATAACCTATGTACTGTAATATCACTCAGTTAAGTGTAAAGAAAAACCATAAAAGAAATAAAAATTATCTTTTTATGTACAATTCACTTTGGGCAGCACTTTCCCCCTCATATCCATGGGCCAAACGTGTGTGACTCCAGTGCACAGTTTAATCCCGTCTGATTCAGTCCAGGGATTCCCTACCACACACAGTATTCTGATAAAACAGGCCTAACCCATAAGCCAACCTCCTTATAGTCCCTCTAATGTAGCAAAATAGTTATCAAGGATTTATTTAAAGAATAGACAGAGGATTATTATTCATTGCTTTACTACACAACTATATCTGAAATTTTTTGAGCCAAGAAAATGCCTTTTTCAGTGAAAAATGTACTCATTGTTGGGCAAAGTCATAGATATTTATGGGTGAGGTGAAAGTTATGTCATTTTCAAACAAAGTGTCATGTCTGTTCATTGTTTTTATTTTTACAAAATCCACAATTGTCTCAAACTAATACACGGGTCTCATCTTTTACTTATTCTTTAAGCTCTCATAATTGTCATTCCATGTTTAATTTGTTTGCTCCGTTCATTGTTGTAATTCAACTTTTACTCACTTGATGGCGCCAGTAGTCCTTTTTGTCTCAGCCAAAACTTGCGTGAGAGACCTGTGGCCTTTGTCATGAATGGGCATTTTTAACAACATGTTTAAATTGATTCACCGTCGGCTCAAAATCTTTATTCTCCTTTTAACCTTCAAATTTGTCACTGCTTTTAAAGTTAGAGTTACTTCCTCATGTTGTTGTTCACCATAACTTAAGTTCAGGCCCAAGTAGAATCATTGCATCTTTACTCAGTATGTACCAAAAAGGACATTAAAACTTAAAACTCAGCCAGTGGGTAAAGTAATGCTGAATATACATCCCTTTTTATTGTCTTTAGTTAAATGTTGAGTTGTGATAACTATTTTAGTGGAAAAAGATTTCTTTGACCTGTTTCCACATTGGCTGCCAGTCTTTGTGAGAGCTGCTTTTGTGTTTTTCAGATGGCAATATTTCCCATTCACTTACACACTGTCAGTGAGCATAGCTGTGTATGGTATGTCTAGTCAGTGGTTGTTAAAGTTACCGTGCAGGCAAGGTGGCTAGATGGTCATCATACCTCCATACACACCCATACAATAGATTTAAACCCCTCCTTTGTCATGTTTTCATTTCATTTACTGTTTTTTGGGATGATGTCTCTTGTTTTGTGTTTAGCTAAATGTGTGTGTTTTGTGTTCATTCTTATTAAGGGGTTAATTTTGTATAGTAGTTAAGCATACGCACCAGTGGCATGTCAATCACTTTGCTTATCAAGCAGAATGTATCCCATTTTACTATATATGCCCTGAACGACCACGCTCTCACTATTGTTTACAAGACATTACAATAACATGTATTTTTGCATCATTTGGAACGGTTTAATTATGCCCTGCCTTTGATTTTGTTTCATTTATTTGAATCCACAAAGGCTTGAAATGGTGATGATGGCTGCTCCAGTGTTGTTTTCCCCAAATAGCAATATCCTAATCATATATATCTTCACTAAACAATATATTTTGGCCATATTCAATAATCAGTAGACTGATGCACAGTTGAGCAGCACTAGACCATGGTGAAACAGTCAGCAACATATTACCTCTATGCTCTTACATTCACTAGCTTAGATTTGTTTGTGTTTAAATGACATTTTTCATAGTAGAATCACAATTTCAAGCCTTTTTTTCTAGTTTTCTTTGATTTCTAATTAAACCCAAACTGTAGCTGTTTCGTTTCTTTCCTTGTATTTTTTTTTTAGAAGATAAAGCATGGCAAACTACTCTTTAAAATGATGAGAAATAGCCTATTTATTATTTTCTTTTTTTTCTGACACCTGTGGTATGTTTTTGAACTGAAGTTGGTCTCCGCTGTGTAAATTTTCCTTCTTGTTAATGCGTGAACGAGACATACTGTACATAGCTCTGTAAATAATAAAATCTCCCAGGACGTTTTTTGCACCCTCCTTTGTACTAGTCTGAAAATTTGCGTAGAATGTGGGGTTAATAACAGCTGAGTACGGGCTGATAATGATGTACCAATGTAACATTTTTTTATTTGTATAATGTAGTTTATTTGTGTACATATTGTCGGAGCAGCTAAAGGGGGCGGGGATTTCGGGGGGGTGGTCGTTGATGCTATCGTCAGTGCTGTAACAGATCCAGTACTTACACCTCTAGCTGTTGTTGATTTCCTGCAAAAACATGACATGAAAATCTATGAAAAAATCCATAAAAATTTACAGGAGAAATGCGAGAACTGAAAATGAGGATGGATGGGGAAAAAACTCAAACTGAAAAGTAAAAATCTAAATTGTTATTTTCTACAGTTGCATGTACAGAGAGCGCGAGAACTGCTGTTGTTCCTCAGAGATTATGTTCGTTAATAAAATTTTGAAATATTACCAGTCGTCCTATGATTTTTGGTTTGGTGCATATTTTTATAAGTTGACATTAAAAGTATAAAATATTAGAATTTAATTCAGGGAAAGCCCTCTAATGGAAATTGTAGGCCTGTAGCAACAGACTAAAGTTCAAGCCATTATTTGTCAAAACTTGCCTAACACAAATGTCTGAATACAATAGAATATGTCATACTCTCAGATGCGGGGCAAGAGCTAGATTTACCTATTGACAACATTGTACTTTGCCATGAAATGTTAAAAATTTAAATTCACAAATATTGAACCTGATCATTTCTATAATTGACTAGACCCTAGAACTTGCTGTATTACAACAAATATCTGCATTTTAACAACATCCATTTTAGCTGCCCCACATCTGTATTGATCACACAAGATATGGAGAAGGGTGACTGATTATTTGGTAACAATAAAATATATTTAAAAAATAGACTTAACTATTTTAGATCTATATGGTAAGGCCTAAATATGTGAGACAGAAATCATTTTAACCATTGTCTCTCTTCTATACAGTGGCCTATAGTTAACAGTGGACTCACTGAGTAAATACATAGGCCTATACATCATATTAGTTCAGTTGAATTGTGTGTGCAGTTGAGCTTGTGTTGTAAAACCTGTTCTTATGTCTCACTCATGTCAGCTCCACTATAACTGACGGAAAAAAAACAACTCTGAGGAATATGTTAATATTGGAGTCCAGCTGAAGCTGTAGACCTATAGTATAAGACTCATCAGTGTGAGTTTGTTATTGTAGGCCACACAGCAGCATGGGGCTAGAGCAGATAGTTTCCAAACTATTGGGGGCAGGTGGCTGTTGTTATCATATGTTAAAACTGAACATTTGTCCATAAAATCACATAATAAATTAAAACGGCGTTTGACCTTCCCCTAACACTTTTAGGGCCTACTCAATACCCAAAGCCTAATCAATCTTTAGGTCATTAAGGAGGCCTACTACTGGCTTAATAATGTATAAGCTACATCTAATTTAGCAAACATTAACCTTCATTTTCCAGTTTGTAGCTTATTGTAATTAAAAGTTGTACTTGCTTCACGGGGTCGTAGCCCCATGCCCCAGATCCAAAACTATGTTTTTGAAACTATGGCGGTCTGAAATACGAGCTTCTTCGGGGAGTGTCTGTTCCCCGTGGATCCCCTGGAGGTTTCCCCGCATGTGAGTCACTGAGGCCGGGAGCAGGTGTGACTCCTCCCCCGCTCTCCTCCTCCTCGGGGCTGTGCGCTGCTGTCTGCGGCTCAGAAGGCGCTGTGCCATGGCCAGCAGCGGCGGTCGAGTCGGTGACAAGTGCGTTACCACAAACCGGTGTGTTCAGATGGACTACGAGGGCAAAGTGTTCCCCCTCACCGGCGGATACGGGCGCTACAACCGCATCGTGATCATCTTTAGTTGGTTCCCAAACTTTGCGGTTATTCTCAACTTGTTCAGCGACGTGTTTTTTACGCTCATTCCGGAGGAGTACCACTGCAAACCCGACCCACAGCTGCTGCCCTCCACCTTCTTACTCAGTAACTTCTCCAGACAGGGGTACTTCAACCTCACCATACCCTGGGTGGTGGAGACCGGGCGCTTCAGCCACTGTGAACTGTTCAAGTATCCTCCAAACTCATCGGACCTCTCAGACAATGCTCCCCGGGAGAAAGTGTCCTGTACTCGGGGCTGGGAGTACCATCAGGCGGCAGGGCTCCAGAGCAACTTTGTCACTGAGGTAAGAAGACACAAAGAGGACTACTAGATCAATACAGGGCCTACTTTATTTATTTATTTATTTATTTATTTATTTATTTATTTATTTATTTAGTATTTTATGTATTTTTCAAAAGCTACATTCAGAGTTTATCAAATTTAAAAATGCAAACTTTAAGCATAGCGCACTTTCAGCAGTTCTCTGTCAAGATAATGCTGACATATAGTCTACATACATTTTACCCGTTTGTGACTTTACTAATCTAGGCCTATAATCTATACTATAGCCCAGCAGTTAGAATCATCCACCCATAGCAATTTAATTAACAGTGACCTACATTTACTGGCAGCGTGGGAATGGGAAACTGTACCTAAAGTAGACTAAAGTTTTTTATTTGCAGTTGGATTGCACTCTAGGATACTTACAATAATATATAAATATATAAAGTGGCCTGTTGTTGTATTCACAGACTGGACTCTACTCTGTCAGTCATAATTTGCTTTGTGTTATCCAGTTCCACAGTCAAATCATACAGCCTTTCTATGATGTCTACTTTAGCTTTTACTCACTGAAATGGCTTCTCTTTGTACCGTGTGACGATTTCTGTTCTGTCAATATTTGTTCATCTCCATCAGGTGGGACTTTTCCTTGGGCATAGTTTGTTTCCAGTTCCCAATTTCACTACCTTGTCAACAACACTGCAAACAGTCAGTCGAAACTAGAGCTTTTATGTTTTGTTAAACTTAACTTAAGCTCACAGATCGAGTGTATAGTTGCCTAAAAACAAGTGTTTTGAAAAAAATACTGTACAATAAGTGTATTATTTGCCATATAATTGGTTTTATGTCTATTGTTTGTTAATTTTAAGTCTTTAAGTCTAAGTTTGATTGCATGTTCTCATTCTCCTGCTGTTCTCAAACATTGCGTTGCAACACTGTCCCAATTGTGTGACAAATATGTTTTATCTAATCTTATACAGAAATGTGTAGAATCCCTCAGTTGTCCAGGTAGAATCCATGGAGAAATTCACAGAAGTCACATGGACGAAAGTTTTTTGGTCGAATATGTTTTATAAGAACTGAAGAAGCAGCTTGGATGAGCTGCGAAACGTATTCGACCAAAAAACTTTTGTCCACTTGACAAATTGAATTTCTCCATTTGCTTTATACAGAAATGGTTTACAGGGATTATCTTGTCTTATTGTTATTGTATGAGTGGCATAAAGTAGTTTCAATATTATTGTTTACCGCAGTATATCGCTGTACCAATATATCGTGCTTCTAAATTTGTTATCGTGACAGGCCTCGGTACGTTTTAAAGATGCACTATAGAACATTCATTATTGAGAAACATGCTTTTTTATTGTGAGCATGGTCACCTCTTTACAGATCTTACCTGTAACTTGGCCTGGTTGAGTCACCAGCGTGTCTCTGTGGAAATGGTCAAGTTTTATGCCATGGAGCATTCCCTAACCCCTAACCCAGGCAAAGCAATAACATCTCCATGGAGAGGAGCAGGAGGTGTACCAGAAAAGTTAGAATGCTGTTATGTCATCAAAAACATATTTGGAGTTGTGTTTTCTTTCATTCACACATGTTTGGGTAACAATTTATTATTAGTCTGTCTACATCTCCAAAGCTCAAAATGCTCTGTTCCACCTTGTGACGACACGAAACAATAGTTTTTAAGTTAACAACTACTTTTTACCTTGTGTACAGCAGAGATTGGAAATTCCAGTGCTGATATTATCCAATTGATTCTAGTGAAGGTCTGTGGAATTTAAAAACACAGTGGAACACTTCATGCATTACCACATGTCATCACAAGGTGGAACGGTGTGTTTTCTTTCTGAGAGAAGAACACAGCTTGAATATACAGGATTTGTGTGTTAAACATATTTGAATGAAACAAAACACAACTCCAGGTATGTTTGTGATGAGGAAACAACACCGTAACATAGATCAGAAAATAGCGTAATATGGGCCCGTTAAGGCGTGTTTCTTTTTTACATAACAGTATTTTTAGCTCACCTCTATGAGAAAGTTCATACCCAACAGTATTATTCCTTAATTAGTTAAATTTCCTGCTCTGTACAGCTGATGATGATAACCATCTTGAAACTGTTAAAGTCATTATGGTTAACTGCATCCTCTTCTCTCTGACCGTCAACATCTTTACATCTCTTTCTATCCCAAACTTCTCTCGTTGTAAATGTTGGCGGAAGGGGCAGGGTCTGCTTCTTCCTGCACTCCTCTTGCCCCCCTCTGCAGTTGCTTCCTCTGTCTCATAGATCAGGAGGAAACCTCAGTGCACTGAACATGGTCCAGAGAAAACATGGCTGACAGTGACTGAGCTCATCACTGTATTTACACAGATGGGGCCAATACTGGATCAGCAGAGTTCAGGTCATCACGGCAATGCAGTACTTAGACAATACGTAGAGGGTTCAAACAAGGCACAATACATGTGTAGGGCAAAAAGTAATTTTCATATTCCAAGAAATATAGATAGAGAGAGAGATAAATACTTTATTGATCTCGAGGAAATTCAATTTTCGGCAGCAACAATAAAACATAATAATACTAATAATACAGCAGTAATTCATCATTTTTAGTGATATCCAGTTATATCCAGTTATAAAAATATCCAGTTTTATTTAATAAGTTATGCAGTGAACCATTAATTATCTGGTGAGGGGCACCTGATTGTCCCCATTGAGATGTTATTGATTTGCCTGGAATGTTACATGCTACGGCATTACATATTATTTATTTCATTGTTTGATGTTTTTGTTTTTCAAAAACGTCTTGAAAAATAAATATTCTTACTGTGAGCGGGGTAATTTTTCCGCAGATTTGACCCGTAACTTGGCCTGATGGTGTCAATTGCTTGTCTCCATGGATATAGTTAAGTTCATTGCCATATTTTGGCTTGTCTCCATGGAGACAAGCAGACGCATACCCTCCGCCCAGAAAAATTACACAGTGCACCTTTAAAGAAGGAAGTTTCTAAAGCCATTTTTAATGTTTTCTTCTTGTGTTCTTTTTTGGATGTATGTGCTTATATCCTGATTATTCCCATGTTTCCTTTTGCTCTGAATTTCCTTTTTCCTCGTGTCTTTTGCCACAGTGGAGACAATGTTTGAGACTAAAGACTCACCATATTGTCCGAGCGGTTAATGGCATAACTACCAAACAACTCCAACGGGAATCATTGTTGTAACTGTTCTTTCCACGCATCATTTACTCAACCCAGGCTGCACACAGCAATAGAAAAACAATTCAAAAGCTGATATTTTATTTATTATGGTTATCTTGATTGTGTATATATTACTGCAGTGCAACTGTTGATACATGCGTACATTTCAAATAATTTGTACATTTCTTCAGTGTAGTTTAATTGAGGGATGTGGGGCAGGTCTTATGCTAATATGCCATTTTTGTACTGTGGTATAAAACTTGTAAGTAATAAAAAAGGGTCCAGTTTTCGTTTGCAAAAGTATTAGGATAATACAGGATAATGATCTTAAGACACAACATTAGTTTTATAATGTATTTCTGAAACAGTATAAACCACAAAGAATTTATCCAATGTTTAGGTTTTAAATTACATTAGTTTCTGAATAGCTGGTTAGTCTCTGTAGTGACTTTAAACTCTTAATATTTTAATTTAAAGTCTGTGGGAATAATTCATGGGAAATTCACTTTTGGAGCCACAGCAGATGTTGACTGCTGAGCTCCTTTTGCATCTGTGAAATGTGAAAAACAATGTTAACATCTTGTATTACATCTTCTTACGCACAAACATAATCAAATGTACTTGGATGTAAAACCCTACTCCATTCTGTAAAATTGAAAGTTAAACTTCGTTGCCAGTAGACAGTTAGCTGTGAATGGGAATGGTCTTATGTAAGGAGTATGTAGCTCGTTCTACTTTGAATCTAACGTAATAAGCCTTGAACAGGCATCTTAACTCAGTTACAGGGACATTCCTCCTCACTCACTCCAGTGTCTGCTGTGTCATCCAATGAAAGGAAATACTGAGTATATATACAAATATGTTTGTAGTAAATTACATCCTGTCCCACCGCCTCTTGGTGGTTGATAAATTGTGTATTATAAAAGGTTAACTTGTTTTGTGTCTGTTACTTACAGTGGGACTTGGTCTGCAGTGACTACTGGAAAATCCCTCTGCAACACATCTGCTTCATGATGGGATGGATCCTGGGATACATCCTCCTGGGGACACTGTGTGACTGGTGAGTGACAAGATAGAACAACTACAGAAGAAGTAGTCATGTCTTTAATGTTAAATAAAGTGTGTTCACATGATACAGCAGGACTTTTTATGTACATTTTCATCAACTCTGCCCACTTTTCTATATTTACTCACAAGTATTCAAACTGATTCTGCAGTTTTGAACAGGAAGTCAGTGGACTCATTTTAATTACTAAGCCATTTTAGATTAACATTGCGATTCACAATGATCTATATATGTTATAGTTTATTACTTAAGACCTGAAAAAAACGTAATATATCTTTTTTCAAGGCACGCTAAGTAACTTTTTGGCTGGCGGATCCGCCATCAAACAAATTTACATTTTCCAAAATCATGCTGCAATAGTCTCAAGCTGTTTGTTCTGAGAGGAGAGAAACATGACATTGTTTAAAGAGAATGTAAAATGTTACATATTAGATGTTAAAGTCTTGTGTGAAAACATTGCAGTGGTCTGTTTGCAGGTTTGGTCGGAGGAGGAGTTTCCTGTTGTCTCTGAGTCTGTCCAGTCTTTTGGGGGTGTCCGTGTGTCTGTCCAACAGCGCTGTGCTCTTTCTGCTGCTGAGGCTGGCTCAGGGCTGCATGCTCGCTGGAGTCTACCTGTCCACATACATCAACAGTGAGTATGGCTTCACCTACACAGTCCCTTTAGAGATATGAGCTGAATGTGAACACATGTCCTGTGTCATGAGTTTGCACTACTGTAGGTGGTTGAGCACTCAATTAGTTATAGGACATGTGCTCATTTTCAACACTTGTGGAAGAGAAGGGTTAAAAGTTCACACAGGGAAGAAGCAAGGCACATTTCATTCATTATTCAACTAAAATGTATTTCATTTGTGTACTGGGTACTTATAGGCCCATTTCCTAACCTATTAGCCAAAAAATAAAAGCCTGTTTTCATTTTTTTATATCTCTATTGCCCTGAAGTGGGCTGTAGTGGGCTGTGCACTGTCAGTGGGCTTGCATCTCTCATGCACCCTAGAGGGCCTCCCCCTGCTTGTCTCCATGAAAATGCTTTTTTCTTTGGCTCTGATATTCCACAGTATGGCATAAAACATTTCTTTATCCATGGAGAATTGTATGGTATGGTTTTAACTGTTTAACTGATGTGTATGATTTCACAGAATTGTGTAAATCACGTGTGTTGCTTTAAATTTATAGTTAGTAGGGTAGAGTAGTTGTAATGATTATGCTCAAATAAAACTTAATGATGTAATTTACAGAAGTGTTAGTTGTAAATAGTTCGAAACTCTTTACACATCATCAGTGAACTACTCTTTATTCTTGGAAGGACTTTGCCATCTCTCTGAGTCATCTCTGGCACTGAGTCTGTCCACATCCCCACATGTTGCAGAGTAACTAAGGACCTGGCTGATCAAAAATAACTCACCTAAATCATGTTGAAACATATTTGAATTGTGTTTAAAAGAATGACTGGCACACTTTTTGGTTCATGCCAAAAAGCCTCTTCTTCCTGTAAACCCAGTAAAGGTTATATAAGATTGATTGAATATATTAAGGTCTTGTGATGGTGAGTAACACTGTTGTGGTGAGTGTATAATAGGCTACATTATACTGACTAATGTGTATGCCTTCAGCAAATTATTTTAGTCTCCAAGATTTCTGTCGAGCAGTGCAGGGAATAGAAAATAAAATAATGAAGTGTCTCTCTTGCATGTGTCCAGTCACAGTTGTTTTTATTGCTGAAATAATGCAAAATGTCATTCATGCATGTTTGAGTAATCTAGCAATCTCTCCCAAACAACAACTTCCCAAACCTGATAGTTTTATTAGCAAAATGCACGCTAGTTGTAATGTGGTAGCACTCTGAAGGGGGAATGACTTAGCACGGAGAGCAAAGGGAGGGGGAAGTCAGAGCATCTTATTTAACATGTTAATACGTTGTTTTTGGTGACTATAAAACCAATAAAATATTTTAATGTTATGTGTTAGCATTTAATACCCCCTCTTGAATGTGCGTCACCTCTCCACAGATCAGACTTGTGACTTGGCCTGGCATCACCTTCTACTTGTCTCCATGTGATAGATAAGTTTAATGCCATACTGTGGAACCCTCCAGGGAAGACAATGACATACTTCATAACAAGCAAATGGCATAAACTCCACTAGAGAGATTACATAATGCACCTTTAATAACTATTGTTGGAAAATACCATTTAAGTCTGATTTGACGCACTTCTTTCTATACTTCACCAGGATTTACAAGTATGAATTGAAGTGGGTTGTTCAGTTCCTAAACAGGAATTCAGCGTTGTGTCTTATCTTTTGACGAATGGCGTGGGGTGTTACATTTCTGACTGACAGTAGCAGCAGCTGCGTGCTTGTCTCTCCTTACTTTTGACTTCTCTGTATGTATGACGTCTGTGTGGAGATGTCTCTGGCTTGCACAGATTTACTGAGGGCATTTGTTGTGCAACTAGTATGAAGTATTGCAGGAATGCAATTTAGTGATGTTCTGTTGGCGTAGATATACGATACTCACTCTTTGGAGGGTGGAGGAGGGCGGGGGTCATTATTCCAGCGAGGTCAGGACTAGATTAGGTCCACATTGAGTTTTTGAACCTCCTGCAGATGTTGGATTGGGCAAAGGGAGTGGGTGTGTCAGGCATTTTCATGTTACAGTTCTTTAGGTCCAAAATTAGGAGTGAGCAATTATATTCAAATCAATACCTCGATAATTTAACAATGATCATTTTTAATGGTTTTAATATTATACAAAACAAGAACAAAAAATGTAACAAAAAAGCCCTCCCACACCCTCTCGCTACACCCCGAATTTTAATAATCAGAAGCTCAGGTTTAAGTATCAGACAATATTATACTCCTTAAAAGAACCACAACGCTTATACTACAGTCCCACCAACTGAAAATGGAAAATGTCAATGGATGTTCAAAGCAGTAGTCATTTCTGTTTTAGTTGAAGCTAGTCCTTCCTAATAGTAGATCATTTGTTTACCCTTTGCTATGGTGATGCTCATAGTGTAGTGATATACAACAGTGATTAACTGTTGCCGGAAATACCTGTGCAATTATCAAAAAATAATGCTCTTAGCTCAGCATTAGCACAACATTAGAATTGTCACTGACCTTATTTGTACTAAATGTATTGCCCACCTCTACCCAAAATGTAAAAAGAAAAAATGCAAATGGCTAGGTTGGTCTAGGAGAGGATTTTCTTTTTTTTTTTTTTTAATGGTGGCAATGACGTAGTTGGTAAAGATGTTCATTCACTAATTTGAAGGTTTATGGTTCCATCTTCACTTCTGACAATACTTGCTGTTGTTGTGTCCTTGGGCAAGACACCCACCGTGCATATGCATGTAAGAGCAAGGGAAGAATCCGCTGGAAACTTTTAGGGTCTCAATTAATTTTGCAGGTGGTTCCTTCTGAAAATAGCAGGGCTGATATAGCCATCACTTTCTAGTGTTGAGTGCAGTTCTGTTCTTGGTGACGTCCTGTGTTTCTAATGGTGAGGGGGGAACAAAAGCTGGACAGGAAGAAAGCAGGAAATGAAATCTATGTAGGGCCCTTGAGCTCCTCCCACAAAGTGCAGGATGTGGAGGAAGTCTGGTGCACAAGGTCAGAAGTCAATGGAACAAACTAAGTTACATCACCAGCACGTCATGGCGCTTTTTTCTCATAGTTGTTTGTGAAAATTCCTGGATCAGACTTGGCCTTTCTTGTGGGTGTCCCTTACCTCCAAAATGTTGTCACGACACACAAATTTCAAACTCAATTTCAACGCTATAAGTAAAGTCTTCATACCAATTTCAATACATGTATGATAGTATAAAACACAATTTCTAGACAGTTGAATGCATTTGAACAAAAATAATGTGTTTAATAGGTTGTTTTCTTTAACATTATCATGCAGCCTTATTCTAGATATAGTTCAACACCATTCTAAAGCTATTCAAGTTAATATCTTAATGTCTGATACCAGTATATCAGTATTGTTTAGCAGTTGCAAGCGCTCAGACAGGACTAATCATTGTCTGTTGTACAACTTGTGTGTATAGTTAAAAAAATAAGACCCTTAACGTTTCATTTACTGTACGTGTATCAGGACATAGAAAAACAGAAGCTCTCCAGATCAATATTGATGCAGTTTTATCTAATTTGCACAGAATCGAGCTTATTACAGTGCATCAAAGATTTCAGTATATGTCCTGGGCTCCTATGTTTTCCTTGTATAAATCAAATTCTTCAAAATCCATACATGTCTACAGTGAGCATTTCCAGACTAGATTTAAGCCTAAACAAACAGCTGAATTGCTCCATTTTCCAACTATTCACCAGAAAAGTTGGAACCTGGGTCATCTGATAGAAATCAATTTTACTGCATAGCAAGGCTTAAAGTGTATGTTATGAAATGTATGGAGTTAGTTGCAGTTTCCCTATTGAAAAATATCATGCATTTTCACATGTTTATATACTTTTATAGAATACCTTTTATTGACATAGTTGAATCAGTTTAGGGATGTCTTTATACTTTTGCTTTTACTAGATGGTTTCATTACATGTTATATTGCTACTACAAACGCCTAGCTGATGTATTTAGCCCATGCAAATAAAAACACAAGCGTCTGTGTAATAAAGTATAAAATCATTGTTATTGCATCTAATAGGAATGCTTTTATCAGTACCACTCACTCACAGTGTCATTATGAAACCACAGCAGTAGGTTTCTCTGTTTGTTTACTGATAGAAAATCCATTAGTTTGACAGATTGGTTTTGCTTCGGTTTGGTTTGGTTTGGTTTGGTTTAATTTAGATTTTCCTTGATGTAGGACTGGAGTTGTGTGATGCTGCTCATCGCCTCATGGTGGCAATGGTAAGCGGTTTCTTCGGTATCTTCGCGGAGCTGCTGTTGCCAGGTCTTGCTGCTCTGTGCCGTGATTGGCCGATTCTTCAGGCTGTGGTCACGCTCCCTCTCATCCTGCTACTCGGATACTGGTGGTGAGTTTAAGGGGAATTGGTTGAATCTACTTAAGTTTTTATACTACATTTGATATTGTCAAATAGCCTTTTTTTCCATTTGTCATCTAAAATTGCTAATGAGAGGTCTACAGCCTATCCAGTCAGGAAAAACATATGGTTTGGAGTTCAGATTTTGGAGGAAGACTATTTTGTTGTTTTAAATGGCAATGATTAAAAGTTTGTATTGTTTATTGTTTAAAATTTTAAAAATGTCTATGTAAACTCCTCAGTCATCCAGGTATGATCCACAGCAAAAGAAAAAATCAATTCTGTCAACTGGACAAAAGTTTTAGAGTGAAACTTTTTCTTTTGGTATTGATCAATATGCGAAAAAATATCGCCCAGCCCTACTGTCAAATAGACGAGAATACTGAGGAAGCAAATAATAGAACTATGGAACCTTTTTAATCTCTATATATTTTTTGTCTGTTTTAACTGTGTTTTATATTTGTAATTGATAATGGAAACAAATACATTGTCAATGCAAACACCTATCACCTTTTGAAGCCACACCTGACTGAACAGGATCTAAAATGCCTCAGTCAGCCTGCACTTAAACACAAAAACAAGCCAACATTATATAACATTACAGCTGCAAAGTAGTGTTAGCAATAACAACTTGAAGATTTACTTTGCTTCCTATAAAAGGCAAGTAGTTCCAGATGTACACTTAAACCAAATAGGAATGGTTAATCTTCTACCTATTTATATTATGTAGTCAGAAGGTAAAAGAAGGAAAAAAAAAACAAACAAAAAAAAACATAACTCTGTCTTGATGATGCCCATACTGCTATATGCCTTTTTAAATATGACTAAACATCCATTTGTTTTCCCTGCATAACTATAACTGGATATGTGTCAATGCATTAGGGTAATTATGAAATTAAAATTATGAGTATAATAACAAAAATATATCGAAAGAGTGTATATAAAAAAAACAGCAAAATTATTCCAAAACTTTATGGACATGAGTATATGTACAATGCAGAGGCTTATATTAAATCTGCAGTATCATTACACTGTAGCATACCCTGTAGACTCTGTGGCTCATATAGTCATGGCTTATCTTAAACGGTTCAAGCAGTTAAAATGCAAATCTTCCTCATGATATAGTGCATGCTGCTCTATAGACTGTGTGATATAACATGTAAATCGTGTCTGTATGTGCTTGTGGATGATAACAGCCCTTTTCCTCCTTAGCTGTAGCTCAGTGTTCCCAGAGTCCCCTCGATGGCTCCTGGCCACGCAGCAGATCCCAGCGGCCCGGAAAAGCCTTCAGGAATTCAGCTCCAGGAACGGGTCTTCTCTGCAGGATGAGATGTTCCCAGGCCAAGTCGTACTGACGGGTAACTAGTTTAACCAGTTTAGATTAGTCTCAAGTCTATATGTCTTATCAGTAAAACAATATCATGAGGCTTCAAATTGCACAGAATTAGTGAGAAAAATATAAAACACTGCTCTTGTAGTGCGTTTAATGGTGATTTTTCCTTCTCTGATCAGTGATAAATACAGAACAAACAGTGAAACAGACAGACATTTTTAGTTGGAGGAGCTATGGGGGTGCTAAGTTCTTCAATCGGGGGAAAACATTTAACGTGTTAATTTTGAGCCTTTTGTGAATATGAGCCCACCCCCACCCCCTGCCATGTTTGCTTTGCTGTTTTAAACAAGTTTAAATTTAGTTAGCACCCTATAGTTATTTATAAAACCTTACATGGAATTATTGTTTTATTGTAGTCTCATTTTAAGATTGAATGTCCAATGAAAATGGCATTAGCCGTTCTAGGTGCCGGCACAGCGCTACCAAAAGGCTGTTTTGTTCACTACATTATTTATAATTGTTAACGTTGGTGTTTGTATAATACTGAACTGTACCTGGCGTGTTTACAGACATTGATTCAGCGTTTGGAGAGGACTGTCAGCCAAGTTACCACACAGTTTTGGAGCTGCGCCGCACTCGAGTCATCTGGAAAAACTGCCTCATTCTCAGTTTCACTTTGTAAGTTTATAATCATCATTGTCTTCTGCTCAATGCCATAATGGGTTTGCAAAGGGTCGTGGGAATTGGTAAAGTTTTAAAGTGTATTATAATATATTTTTTAACCCTTTTTGCATGTATTCAGATTAACTATAAACTGTTATAGAAAATACTTAGCTTTTGTACAAATGTTGTTTTGTACAGGTTTATTGGGACAGGGATCCAGTACTGCTTCACCCGAAATGTCCACAGCTTCAACACAGACTTCTACTTCACCTATTTCATCCGTGTCTTGACGGGGGCGGTAGCATGTGTCTTCATCTGTCTGTCTGTGAATCACTTTGGACGACGAGGGATGCTCCTGCTGTCCGCCATCATAACAGGATTGTCCTCACTCCTGCTCCTGGCTCTCACTCCGTGTATGTCACTTATAGACAGATTTATGTACATCTTTATCTTTCTTTTTTTTGTTAATCAATTTTCATATTAAGGCTAGACACTGTGGGGGAATAGGAAAAAAATCTTTAAATTAACTTTAGAGATAACTGCATGAAAGAGTAATTTGTTTTTCTTACATTTCTTACATATGGAACATTTTCATACATAAATAATAATTATCTATAAAAAATTGCAAAAAGTTGGGATATATAAATCGGAAAAATGTATCTTGCTTTATTTTGTTGAAATAATTTATACAACAAAAAGAGGGGATACGTTTTTGAGAAAAAAAAATCAAATTCTTTTGAGTTAAAACTTAGTTTTAAAATAATGTATACTGTGTCTATAAGTGATCTTGTCTTTGTTCCAGACCTACGTGGGGGCTTGGTCCTGGTGCTGTCTGTGGTGGGGCTGCTCTTCTCTCAGGCCTTGGCGATGCTCAGTGTCTTTTTTGCCACCGAGGTCCTGCCCACTGTCGTCAGGTCAGTCTCCCAGTAGAGAAAAAAACTAGTATTGAAACTAGATACTCATTTGAAGTATTGATGCTGAAAAAAAATCACATAAAGTGTACAAAATGGCCCCTTTTCTGAATATTTTTAGACTGTATAAGATCACAAAAATAATTAATAATTGGGTCCTATAATGTGTTGAAAACTAAATTTGATTAAAAGTGTGTTTCCGATCTTCATTATGGTATCAAAATCTGTACTGAGTATAAAGCCTTTTCTTTAGTTTCGAAATAGAGTTTGAAATTTTGACAACACTAGTCCCGAGTCACATTTTTACTAGCCTACACAAATTTTACAATTCACTTTTTGTGCAGTACTTGAACCTCAACCAAGACATTTACAGCATGTTTTAGAACATTTTTGTTGGATTTCCAGTATATTGTCTGAATAAGAAATAAGAAAATATAGATGTAGATATTACTTTTGTCAGCATGACCAGTGTAATTCATGTATTTTCCGTCTCCCTTCTCAGAGGTGGGTGCCTGGGCCTGGTGTTGGCTGCTGGCTGTGTGGGGATGGCAGCGTCTTCTCTGATGGAGCTCCAGAACAACGGTGGATACTTTCTACATCACGTGATCTTCGCCTCCTTCGCCGTTCTGTCCGTCCTCTGCATTATGCTCCTACCCGAAACCAAACGCAAGCCTCTCCCAGACTCGCTCAAAGAGGGGGAGAGCCAGCGCCGCCCACCCCTGTTCCTGTCCCATCCGGATCGGGACAGTCTGCCACTACTACGCACCCGTGCCCCTCTCTCCGAATATAATCCAGATAATTATTCACGTTTAGTTTCTGCCACGAGGAAAATGTTGGCTAAAGACAGTTTGCCCTATAGGATTGCAGTACCGGGCTGTTCCCCTCTACTGTCGGACAGTGATGGTACAGAACAGGACAATGCGACACTTCGAGCTGTGGCGTAATCCCCCAACTCCCAATTACCTGCATATTATTGACTTCTTACTGTGGACAAACCTTACCTCTGAAGACCATGAAGTGTCTTGAATGGATACAGTGCACTTTAAATTTGTGGGAAAAAGGTCCACTTAAAGGTCCACTATGTAACTTTTCTGGTGGCGAGTCCATCCACCACCTGCTTGTCTCCATGTTAAGGCATTAACCTGATCTCTCTTGTATTTATTCACTATGTTTATATCAGTACAAACTATACAGTTATACAGTTACATTATTGAGCGTGTATGCTTATACACAGAAAGGACCTGTATTTTGCCTGCTGGGGTTGCTGTTTGTCACCATAGATATATTTAAAGCCATACTGCGAAACTTTCCAGGAAAATCAATAACATTTCCATGAAGACAAGCAGGTGACGGACTTTCCACCAGTAAAGTTGCACCTTTAAGTGTCTCAAACTTCATTTTTTACACTGTTACATTGCTGTGTTATTTTCATGAATTATTTATTGTCGGGTTTTTTTTTTTGGTAATGTTTCTTATTGTACAGGAAACACTGATTGAGTAGAAAACAACGGCAACATTTTTTTTTTTTTTTTTCCAAAGGATAAAATAATACACAATATTATACAGGTTTTGAAATAGGGACTTCAGGAGATATTTCATGTATTTTATATAAATATTTACCACTAACTACTACTACTACTACTTACTAATAAAGTTTAGGCTTATAAACTTCAAGCCATTACCACAATGGAGACACATCTATATGCTTATGTAAATGTTGTGTATTTTGTGAAACCTAACTACAAAAATAGCTCAATTTGCCATGATATTCTAATTGATTAATGTCATGTACGCCCTGTATTTGATTTTCTCATTTTTTATTTCATGTGACAATCTAAAACAGTCCATTTTGACAGGACGTCACTCTAAACATGTGACCGCTGTGTATCATGTGAGCAGCAGCACTTTCCTCATTTACGAACTGCTCATGCACTTTTCATTAAGTCTGTATGATTCAGCAGTGTCACAGAGTTGAGAGGAGCGTCTCATGGCGACCACTAGAGGGCGCTGTATGACGCACTGGATACTGCATCTAACACATTCATTTTGATGCCGTCTGTCTATCTCATTTGTAAACCACTCTGTTCCAATATAATGTAATTCTGCAAAACACTGAAAGCAAATTTGGGGTATATGTGTTGCTTCTTGTGGCATTTGCAATTTTTATATTTTTATTATTTAAATCTACACACATAAATAACAGAAATGGTAGTTCCTTACTTTTACTTTATTTTTTTTTTTTACAATTTCCTAGTGCAAAGCTGCTAAAGTGCTTCAGTTATTCTCAAGATCTTGGCTTATTTTCTATGCATTTCCCCAATGACTGCCTTAAATCAGCCATATAGCGTAGGTTCATTCTTTTCATTAAAATGTAATGTGAAATGCAGAGTAGGCTGTCATCTGCCTGAGAATTTAATTTAGATCTATGTAAAGATTATTTTCTCTGTGCTGCCTTCAGGACACCTGGGACTTTTGAACACGCAGTTATTAAATCCTTTGGCTAATGAATATTATTCTTTTTTTGTGTTTTTTTTTTTTTTTTACTTTTGTCTTTTTAATTTTAATAAAACATCATAAAACTCATGTAGTACAATTATTTCTGTGCCTCATCTTTGCTATTTGTGACCAGAAGATGGAGCTGACCTTTTGCAGTCTTCAAGTTTTGATTTGAAAATACTTAAGTCAATTTAGTTACTTGAAAGAAACGCTGAAAGTATGCATTTCTGGTGTGTAAAGAGATAAATATCTTTTATAAGTACTACAGTAATACTTATAGTAGGTTTTTGGGCTAGTTTTTTCAATTACTCTCTCTGGATTAGTATTTAAAAAAAATACTCAGTTGTTACTAAGGCTGGTATCAAAATCTGTTTTTAAATACAAGCTTTAATATGTCAATACAATCCACAAGAAACTAAAACTGACACCTTACAAAAAATCGTAAGGTGGTGGCATAATTAAATTTAACCCAAACATTTAACATTGCAAGTGTGTCGCCCTAATCCCTAACAAACTGATAAAGTACAAGTTCAAATTTCAGTGGATAATTCTTTCATAGACACCTGCCCCTATTTTATAATATTGTGAACCTATTTAGATGTATTTGCATTATTTTGACCTTATTTAACCTAATTTACATATTGAAAGGTCCCTTACATATGCCACTGCAGAGAGCGAGTATTAAAAAAAAGATTATTCTGATAACATGTAAGTCACAGAGCAGAAAGGTCAACCTTCAGTGCTATAAAGACTGTATTTATGTCATTAGAATGAAAAGAATGAAAAATTTCTGAGAAAACCAAATGATTTATGTATGACATTTCTAACAACAACGCAGAAACATTAGGAATATCCTGATTTGAAAACATTCAGTGAATGGACATAACCTTGTGCAGTGTGAGTTATAGTACTGGAGGCAGTAAAATGTGTACAAATATATGCAGTTATGTCCTGATAATATAAAGATTGGGAGATGAAGCCAAATTTTAAAAAATGCTACGGTTGTTTTAAAATTGTGGGATTTTTAAAGGACCCATATTACACTATTTTCTGATCTATATTATAATGCGTGTTTCTTTAAAACATACCCAGATTTGTGTTTTGTTTCATTCACACATATTTATAACATGGTTTAAAACTCACAAGAGTCAATTTTGCACAATATAGGACCTTTAAGGACAAAAACAATGTGCAATAATATATTCACTGCCAACAGCAAACTGACCTAGATGTGTAAAGGCACTGGGTCAACGAGAAACTTGCGTTATGACTCCCATTTTGTGGTGAAACTGAATCTTTACAAGTCCAGAGAGTGCATTTTGTTTTATTTTACTTATTTATTACCTCCGCCAAGGAGGTTATGTTTGCGCCTGAGTCTGTTTGTTTGTTTGTTTGTTTGTTTGTTTGTTTGTTTGTTAGTTAGCAAGATAACTCAAAAAGTTATGGACGGATCTTGATGAAATTTTCAGGGAATGTTCCTAATGGTAAATCCAACAGATGATTAAATTTTGGTGATGATCCAAGAGAAATCCAGGATTCTGGATCACTTTGAAAACTGAGCTGCTTGGCGGAGGTCTGCGCTCTCTGAGTGCTTTTCTAGTTTGTTTTGTTTTGAGCTTGACTGCAATGGACATATGCATAGGCCTAATATTCCAATGTTTGTAGTCTTCACCCCCCCAAAAAACCTGTCATTCAGTTCCAGTCCAAATTTGCCCTGTCAACCAGTATAAACTATAAAAAATTAGAAAAGCACTCAGAGAGCGCAGACCTCCGCCAAGCAGCTCAGTTTTGTGATCCAGAATCCAGGATTTCTTCTGGATCATCACCAAAATCTAATCATCTGTTGGATTTACCATTAGGAACATTTCCTGAAAATTTCATCAAGATCCGTCCATAACTTTTTGAGTTATCTTGCTAACTAACAGACAAACGCAGGCGAAAACATAACCTCCTTGGCGGAGGTAAAAATCCTTGCAACATGTGTGGGGTAGAGGCACAGAAGGTACAGCAACAAGCTATAATTTGAACATTGAGGGGTTCAAGTCCCACTCTCCCCAGTTTGGATCGTCCTTGGGCAAGTCACTACATCTAGTTTGCCTGATTGGTGTTGGTCAAACATGCTCTCTACATCTAGGCATTTGTGGCTACTGAAATCACCACTAAACTGAAAAATGTGTGCCTTAATAGTATTATTATGTCAATAGGAGTTTGGTGAAATATAATATAAAATAGCTTAATATTGTACTATATGTTATTACCTTAACTTTCTGTAAATATAAGGCATATCCTTGTGCTCCTTTGGGTCCACTCTATGAGAACATTGAGAATCATTGAGTGTAGAAGGTGAACATTATGTACCTCTTAATTGTATAACAGCATCAGCTTATCTCATTCAACAATATCTTGTGCCTATAAACGATTTACCCAACTGCTCAGTGACACATAAATAAATAATAATTAAATGATTCCCAGTAGAATACTGATGCTTAGACACTTATTTGTAAACGCCAGTGAGTCTTTGACTGTTGATTAGTTTTGTTCAACCATTTTAGCTGAACATTTGTGCATTGCTAAGATGTCATTGTCTGATGAAAAACTTAGTCACTACAGCCAGTAGCCTTCAGCTCAAGGTCTGGTTTAATATAAGATAAAACTTTTAAACTGTAAAAAAAAAAACAAACAAAAAAAACAGAGAATCTGAACTTCTCCAAAGATCATGGTCTGTCTTTTTATATTTTTATAAGACATATATTTTTAATTTTATATTTTTGCTATGATAGAAAATAAAAGTTGAAAAAAAAAAAAAAAGTTTCTGAAAAAAGGACCTTCAACTATTTTACAATAATACCAGTACATTTTCTCTGCATTGAGGTGACTGTAACTGTCACTATATAAATGTATAAAATTCAAAGTAAAATGTATATATGCAACACAGGGTCTATAGGTAAGCTTTAATAACAAAGTAGTCAGTATGTGGGTCCAACTGCCATAGGCAGCTTTTATTTACAGGTTGAACAAAACAAAGTTAAGGTTGATTGGTATGGGAGAGATGGAGAGGCCACTGCAGGGGTGAGGCTCCACCCTAAAGCTGGGGTGAAGGAGACATGCTATGAGTGAAAAACAAACAAGAATAACACACAGAAAACCGTTAGAAAACACCCAATTACAAGTGCCACCACCACCAATAACTATAAATAAAATCTCCCTCTAAAGTGAGCCCCCTCCACACCCAGCTATCTACAGCCTACACCCTCTGCAGAGCTACAGTGTATATGCAATAGTATAATTCAAACCCAAAACTCATAAACTGAGCCTGTAAGCACAGTGCATTTAATATCAAAATTACATAAATCACAATAAAGATAAAGGCTCAAAGCATAACTCCACAATCTGGACTGTTAGGACCCTTTAAAATTATATTTATTAAAAAGTACAAATTAGTCTTTTGATAGCAAGATTAAAATATACAGAACAGATTTATTTGTCTCACCTGAAATAACCACATGTTAGGCCTGCTCAGGAAGAGGAAGTGAGCTTGTGCCTCTGACTTTTATGGTGGTTTCTGTCATGTGACACATGACAGATACTGTTACAGCCTCAGGCCTCCAGCTCCCCTGTAGACATATCTGTTTAAGTCCCTGCTGCTGATGCCTGTGTTTGTGCAAACCTCACTCCGACAGACCTCTCCTGCGATTGGTGAATTCATTTCAAGCTGGCACCTGGGTCCCTTTCTGCTCATTGGTGTATCGCCCCAAACGTCTGGCCAGTCCTGCAGCTACCACACCTTAAAAGGACCCACACCCTGCCACTTCTGGCTGCTGTTCTGTCTGTGGACTGCATGCCACATTTGCTGTGTCTCCCTGTAGTTTTGTGCAAGTTTGAAACTAAAGACACTACTAGTCCTTTGTGACTTAGTTTGAGACTGGTATTGTAATTTATATAATTTAGTTCTGTTAACTTCGCTTTAGTTATACAGTTAACTACTCTGTTTAGAGCCTCTTTTTGTTAATCCTTGTAAATATCATGCTTTTATTAGTTCTACCATTACATTCTTTTTAAATAAATTATAACTTTAGTGTTACCATTTTACATCTTGATTCTTTTGTTACTTCCCCTGTCCTTAGCAGAGCTGGGTCGTGACCTTGCCACAATAGTGAATGTGTCTTTTATCTCCTTCTCATACAAATGTTAAATGTATTTCCCATTTCCTGTTTGTCATGGATGTTTATTAATATCAATAAGAGGTGAGGACCAACCAATAGGAGCCAATAGAAAAGCCTTTACTGTGATAATGATTGACAGAAGAATGTAGTTACTATTTACAAGAGGTGAGAAAAGTATCTAAAAATGTACTAATATACATACATATTAGTAGAAGTACAAAAACATGGTCCAAGAAATTACACAAATAAGTAAATCAGGTATTTGGGTAAACTAATACACAAGTAAGAGTAATTGTCTAATCAGAGGTTAATGTAATTTGAAGGACAAAACTTTAAATAATGCTTAGAATACATTATTTTTACAGAATAAACCACAAAACTAACTAAAAAATTACACAAACACAACCTTTCAAATCATTTAAAATGTAAATATTAAGCTTTTTATTGCAATGGGACTCAAGTAAGAGTGCTGTTACACTATAAAATACTCAAGTAAGAGTAAAATGAGGTTTAACAACTAATAAGCCAATGTATTAGAATGTAAATGAGTGCTACACACTTCTGCTGTTAAGCCAGTACTTGTTATTTCATAGTTATTATAGTGTAATGAAAGCCTGTATAAAGAGAGGGAGCAGGAGCGTGACTATGGTGAGGGGGTGCACAGGGGCGTGGTTTGAAATTTTGTACCCGTAGCTTGTCCGACAGGGGTTTTCCACCTGCTCATACGGGATAGGGACATCATCAGGAGGTCTGCTGCTCAGACTGTCGCGCACCTGAACAAGACAAGAACCAGTTAATACTAAAAACAATGAAGCAAGAAAACAGTGCATCTGCTACACTTTAGTTTAATTAATACATGGATTAAATCAACTAGTATTTTTATAATTACTTGGGAAAGTTTATGACAGGTTTTATTGGGTATAATTAAATATGTAGTCAATTCCCAGAATAGTAATCACGCTTCATTTACAATGTCTTGCCAAATGACTGCAATTTCCCCATTGTGGGACAAATAAAGGATTATCTTATCTTATCTTAGACATAAAGGACTTCATTTTCAAAACAGTGTCTAAGGTGTTTTGATTCTCAACAGTCCTGTAAGTACATTTTCCATTAATATTTCTCATAGACATTTCAAAATGTTCAAATATTAAGAGTTTAAAGGTACAACGGAGGCTAATCAGCTATGTGGTAACTAATGTCAGTACCACTGCTGTTCAGACTAAAAAACACATTTGAAGTTTAAAAATAACTTCACAAAGCCCCAGAAATATGGGGGAAATGAATGGAATCGAGTAGAAGCTCTTGAGCTCTGTTTCATTGCATTCACAGTTAACCTTCAGATCCCCCATGTTCATTTAAAAACAAGGGTGCATCAAATTTAATTATCATACAAGTTTGACCTTGTATGAACTTAATTACCTTTCATACAAATTCTTGTCCCTTTCAGATATTGTTTTATCTTTGAAAATGCCTGGTTTAAATCCCACTCATGATTGCTAATTCCTGTATGTTAGTGGTCCTCACCTTCTCTGCTTCCTTCATCACTCGGAGCAGGTTCTCTCCCAGAGCGGCCTTCACCTCTGTGTCTGTCCAGCCTCTCCTCAGCAGCTCAGCCACTACATGAGGCACTTTGGACACATCCTCCAGGCCCTGAGGCAGCCTGACAATCACAAGACCACTTTAATATACTCTTCCATCACAGGGCCAATCCCACTACATAAGCACACAAAGCAGTGTCAAATTATTACTAGATAGAATTTTGTATGTGTTATTACAGATTTATATAACTGAGATTACATGATATTTGTCAATAATTATAGATTTAAAACTTCATTAAAGCTAAAAATTAAAATAAAAAAAATGTCACAAATGAGAGGAGTATTTCAAATGTGATTTAGAGCTTTTCTGGTGGTGGGTCTGCCACTTGTTTGCCTTTATAGAGATGCTATTGCTTTGCCGGGAATGTTCCGCAGAATTGCTTTAAACTTATCTATCTCCATGGAGACAAGCAGGTGGTGGCACTATCAAGCAATAAAAACATCTCTTATTGTATAAAAGCAAGATTAATGCATTTTAATGCCATACTGTGGATACAGGCGAGCAGAAAAACTACATAGTGTATCTTTAATATTCAGTTGAATAATATTCCCCACAAAAAACACATACAGATGAGGATGCTGAGGCTGGTCTTGGTCAAACACTATCTTGGAGGTGTGTCTTATCCAGATTCTGTACTTATGATAAAAATCTGATCCTTTTTCATTAAAGGCACATTTGTAATTTGACCTTGAGTTTCATTTATTTACGTGTCAGAGATTTTCTGCAGTAGCCCAATAAGAAGCCCACTAAAAACACTAAGACTATGTGACTATCTGGCCTGAAGTAGATAAATAGTCACATTTATCACAGTCTGACCAGCCAAGACTATCTTTTATCAAAGAGGTGAGTCTAGAGTCCTATCTCAGCCCTGGGCAGGACTATGTGCAACAAGTGAACAACTGAACAATCTTATGAGGGAGTTATGACAGTTCAGTGGTTTTAGCACATTTTTTGAAAGTTGGTTTAATTTTTTGATTCATATGTTTATCTAAACATGGGGCTTAGGTGGTCAAATCATTTGGAACATTTCTCATCAGTTCACTCAGTCCTCAGGCTCTTTTCAAAACATTTAGCAGTGAATCAGTGAATCCAACTGCTGGTTGAAACTCTGTTACTTTCAATAAAGAAAATCAAACATGACTGCAAAAAGTGAACAGTCCAGTAGCATATACCTGTATATGCCTGTCATATCTCCAATGTACTGCTGGTGTAAATGTCTTCGAGAACGCATGCGCTTCCAGAACGCAATACATGACTGCATCATACTACATTGTTTAGGAAAATCATAACCCTGTTTGGGATTATGTGTGAACTGTTAAAAAAAAGTGAAGTGTGTCAAAGCGACTGAAACAGTCAATGTCTTACAGAGACATTTGTGTTCTGTGTTTGAATGACACTGCAGATAAATGACTAGGATTGATTCAAGACCAAAACTGTGAGAACATTTGCTTTCAGTTGGGCTCCATATGTTTCTACTTTTTAAAAACAAAGATCACCACCAGGCTAATGTGTATTATATGGTAAATAACGAGCAGGGCTTTACTATTCAAATCACATTGCACTTATTAAGTCAAGGGAAGCAAAATTAATTATCTGACAATGCAAGCATGCGCAGAAGTGAGACCATTGACCATAGAGAAAATGAAGTTTAGGTTCAGATGTATAAAAAGGCTGCAGCTGTGGCCTTGTGCTGAGAGTGGTGCAAATAATAAATGAGTAAAAGGCGGTCACAGGGTCTACTTCTATGTGTTCAGTGGTCTCCTAGGAAATAGACTGTAATAGCACAAGTGGAAGTGAGAGAGAGGACACCAAAGATTAACTTAGTTCAGCAGCATCGCAGCTTGGACTGGACAACATTCAATTATTGAGACTGTCAAAAAAGACTATTGGCATTGTCACCTACATCAGAAGTCAAAAGTATTGATGGGCCTGTTGTGAGGACATTTCTGCAGTGTCCTCTGAAAAAGAAATATAAATATATTGGCTTATCTGACTACATTTATGTATTTATTCGTTTGTTTAAGCAGGACAGTCCCATTGACATGTATATTTTTATTTTTTATTTATTTGTCCTGGCCACAGAGGACTTTATTATTATTATTATTATTATTATTATTATTATTATTATTATTATTATTATTATTATTAGTTTAGAGAAGACTTACAGACACAGGAAAAACATGCATGCTCCACATAAAGGCCCAAGCCCATCTGGGAATTTAACCTGAGACCTAATGCTGACTTTTATACCACAGTGTATATTTTATTTACCATTTTATATCTTTTTGGAGTGAATCTTACATAGATTATGATTACTGGGAGTGAACTTTGGTTGGTGTCTCACATTCTTTCTGTAGGACCACTTCTTGACCAATATGTAATCCTAGTCTTCAAATTTGCAGTTTTATGAGCATGACTTTTGACCATGTTATCTTAAGGTTGTGTTGTAAAACCAGGATGATAATATACTAGTGTCAAATAATTGTAGTCAAAAGACTATAATGAATATGAAAGCACAATTTAGCTAATCTGTAGTTATTCTTAGCAAATTAGGGCTGATGCCATGCATGCAAACTCACGATGAGGACCAGGTGGTAATGAAAAAGTGGAAAACCAAAACGTCTGACTTTTGATGTACCCTGTGCTCTGAGGCTGTGAAACGGTACAGTCATTTCAACTTGTATTCAAGGTCAGGTGACTTTATTTGTACCTGTAGGTAGAAATAAAGAAGTCAACTGTGTTAAATTGTAGGCTAGCGTTTTAAGGTTTGCAGTGTTTCACTGAGGTCCTATGCGAATATAGTATAATTAAATACATTTTGGGTTATTCTTTTTGTGGACACTATCAAAAACACCAAAAATGTAGAGTTAGTCATTTTAAGCCAGCAGCAGCAACACAGTTTCCCTTTTTATCTCTCATAAACATATAATGTGTCACACAATTTATTAAAACAAATTATTTAAATTGACAAAATATATATACTTACAAAAAACTGCATTTTCACATATACATACCTTTTAACTCCATCATAGTCTCCGCCAAAACCAACAATCTCAGCACCACCAACTTTCTTTATGTGGTCAAAGTGATCTAAGAAAATACGGGAAAAGCACAAAAACATAATAAAAGTTGCTTCTTATCCACTTTACGACAGGGTATGTTTAAGTAGCTGACCAGCAACGTCTGAGATGGTAGCCGTGTGACTGCAGGTGACATAATCGTTGTAAAAGTTCACCATCACAATCCCTTTCTTTTCTTTCTGCAGAAGAAAAAACAGGTTATGAAAGAGGGCAATAGAGCTTATCAATAAAGGTTAAAATACAGAACAACAAATAGATATATTACAAATACAGACATCAAAAATAATTATGAGGCCTGGAGGTAGGGTGACCACCCGCATGACTCTGAAAATTAAGACACTTAGGCCCAAAAGTGAGGACAAAGGCCCAAAAGTGAGGACAAAGAGTCAAAAGTGAGGACAAAGGCCCAAAAGTGAGGACAAAGGCTCAAAAGTGAGGACAAAGGCCCGAAAGTGAGGACAAAGGCCCGAAAGTGAGGACAAAGGCCCAAAAGTGAGGACAAAGGCCCAAAAGTGAGGACAAAGGGTCAAAAGTGAGGACAAAGGGTCAAAAGTGAGGACACTACCGGAACCGTTCCTCTAATTTTGTTGAAATATCTTAAAAGCTGTCCACATTTTATTTTTAATTACAGAGAGTGGTTTGGTGGTACTAAATCAGGCATTAAGGTATAATAGCTATTATTTTGTACCAACCATAAGTTATTTCTATGTTACAAGACTTGCAGTAATCTTGTATTACCTTAATAGGCTATTATTAAAACTTAAAAAATAGGCTATTATTAAAGCTATTTTTATTCTATTATAGGCAGTTACAGCAGGGAAGCAGCTCCAGGCCATCTACCAACATGGGAGATGAGGGAGTGCCATTATTTTTCACTGAGCACCTGCCCCCCAAAATGTCTGTCCACGCCACTGTATGCAGTCACAGTCATTTTGAAATTTTTCTGCTGTTTAACTCCATATTTTCCCTTTTACGTTTATATGATTGCAGTTTTACAATTTTGCAGTGATTGTATTTTTATCCAACAATATTTAATGATTTGTTGTTCTCTGTTCTGTTGTTCTCAACTTTAATACCAAGAAATACCAAGAAATCTGTCTCTTTTACTAATAAGGGAGTGACCGCATATTGTGCACTAATTTACATAGTCCAGTTAAGACCTTTGGAGACCAAAGAAGGCAATATATTTTCATTATGCACACATGCTGTTGTACTGACCTTCAGATTTTGTATCATCAAGTGTTTTCCGGCCAATCACCTTATTTTTATCTGTTTATTGTTTTATGGGAGTGCTATCTTTTTTTATGTTGTATTAGAGATAACCTCTGTACATAAGACAACTGTGGTAGAATTATGAAGTTATCAAAATGGTAGGTGCTGTATATGTAGCTTTATTGCAGTTTTATGATCTCACCACTTTAGTGAGGATGTGGTCTGGGACGTTCCTCTTGTTCTTACAGATTGAATAGGCCGAGGAGTGGCTGAAGATCACAGGTGCCTGGGACATCTCTAAAACCTGCTCCATCACTTTCACTGTCACATGAGCCAAGTCGATTAACATACCAAGACGATTCAACTCATTTATTACTTGCTGGGGGGGAAAATCAATTAAACAAAATAATACAATTAAAAAACACTATTTTGATCAGGCACCTAATTCATTCTATTTAATTTTTCAATTTAATTCAGTTCAGTTATTTGGTTGATTACCTTCCCAAATGGTGACAAACCATTGTGTTGAGATGGCTCTGACCCTGTGTCCACAAGCCAATTATCTGCCCTATAAGAATGACATAAGGAATGGCACAATGGTTAGGGCTAGTCATTGAATTCTGCTTTTAAAAATCATTACTGTTATAAAATTCAAAGCCAAAATGAGGAGAGTGGTGTACCAGGGTGTGTTGCAGGAGTGCGTGAGGGTGAGGTAGCGCACTCCGAGCTGGTACATGGTGCGGAGGGTGCCCAGGCTGCTGTCGATGGAGTGACCACCCTCTACCCCAATCAGGCTGGCTGTCTTATTCTGCCTGAATGCGTCCAATATGTCTGTGCAGTCATATGAAACAACACGCAAACCTCAGCACTTTGGTTTTCATCGTATTAAGGCTAAAGCAGAGATAAGTCCTTACCTTGGCTGCTGGAGGCAAACATAAAAACATCAGGATATTTTTGACACATCCTGTGAATGACATCGATCTGCTCAAACGTCTGCCTCACAGCATCTTTATACTGACTGTCACATCGAACGAAGGCCGACCAGAACTGGCAAACAACAAGTTTAAAATAGTTAATATGTTACATGTAAATGTACAACTACACCACTAAAGAGTGCAGTGTCTACAGTCAGAATCATTAACCACTCTGCCACCATGTTTCCCATTTAGATGTGTACTTAAAACATGTTTATATCAATGTATAGGGGCTCTAATATTGAATCTTTTGAGACGCCTCTTCTTTTTAATGTAATGTAATGCAACACCCACACATTATCCTTTTATTCAAAAATATTATTATGTATATTTATTTTCTTACCTGTGCTCCTAGTCGTCCCTGCTTGATTTTGGGGATATTTGTGTGTGTTCCATTAAATGTGTATAGATCCACTTCGCTGAGTTGGTTGTTAAAAAGTAACCTCATTTGCCAGGGTAGGTCATTATGCCTACAAAATCAAAAAGGGATATTTCAGACCTTTTCTTAAATGTGTAATTAAATAATGTGGATTTAAGAATGCATATAAAACTTGGTCGAAACTGCTTCCAGATGACTCAAACTTGGCACTAAATGTTTTATTAGGATTTGTTACCTCTTGAAATACTTCTTGACACTCACCCATCGATTAGAGGTGTCTCTGACATCAGCTGGAAGGCCCTGGCCAGGTGTGGATCCTCTGCACAGTTCACAAAACATTTGACACAAAAAACAATAAAAAATACCTTTGCAAGATCCCTGCACACCATTCTCACAATATTATGAGATTCAACTGGGAAAAAAAAATCTAGTTTTATTATCTAAAGGGCGTATCTAAGTTTAAGTCTATAGTTTTAAGTCAAATATTATTCTTAGGCTAGAAGTTGTCCTTCAGTCATCGCTGCTTGTCTTATTATGTCTTCAGTGTTTGTTGCTCCGCCTATTGTCTTTTCTCCATTACAGCGTCAGCAGTTGTAAAAGTTTCACAGTTTATACTTACTTACTTACTTACTTACTTAGGGCTCCAGCGAAGGGGGAGGTGTCCCGTCCCCGTGCGTTGAGCTGACCAGGTGAACCAGTTTTTTCCAGTGCTGCCGGTCTTGGGCCAGCTGCTCTGCGTCCTCCACGGTGACTCCAAGTTGTTGGCAGAGGTGGAAAAAGTACTGAAAAATTGTAATTAAGTAAAAGTATCTTTACTTTGCTTAAAGGACCCGTCTGAAAATGTACTTGAGTAAAAGTAAAAAAATTACTTCATTTCAAATGTACTTTGAGTAAAAGTTACTTAGTTACTTTCAATGAAATAAAAAAAAAAAAAACAGTAAAAATGCAGGTTTTTTCATAATGTTGCTGCACATAAATGCAGTCTTAAATAGACATAAACTGCGGTAAACTAAATGTGACGCACTACCATTTAATTCCTCTAGGAGCTGAAGATATATGGGATAATGGATCTAGGTCAGGGGTCGGCAACCCGCGGCTCCAGAGCCGCATGTGGCTCTTTCGTTGTTCTGTCGTGGCTCCCTGTGACTTTGGAAAATAATAATGAGTATTTAATTACATTGTATTTTTATTTTAGTTTGTTCGTTTTTAAATGTAAATCTAAAATTGTAGATAATGGTAATCTTGTAACATTTAAATAAAACGTTTTTAATATTTTTGTCGCTCAAAACATGCGTCAAAGCCGCCGATGTGCGCCACCCGCACACACTGGCAGCCCGGACTTACCGGCACCTACATCAGCAGGATGATTTTCAGCCCAATGATGATAAATTCAAGAAAAGAAAAGTTTCTGAAGAAAACAGAACGCTTAATGCTACGTGGGCAGATTCATTTGCTTTCACGGCTGATGAGACTGGTACACGCGGTACACGCGACAGTGGATAATTTCAGTTTGGATTTTTATTTCCTACGAGGAGGACTCAAATAATAATGTGTTTAATGCAGCTTTGCTCACATTTGTTTACGTTATACAGAAGCGAAACTTAAAACCACATGGCTCATTTGCATAAACTAGAAGCGCTGAAAAAACAGCTCGCTCCTTGTGCTGCTGATGCGGTCAGCTTCTGTCGGACTAAAGGGCAGGACTCAGTGGAATATGCGTGTTCTTTCTGTGACTGAGGGATGTTCTGCCTATGGTGAGTCTGTTCTGTGCTTCTATCGCCTTGGAGATGGTTCATGTTAAACTTTTCAGAGATTATACGTGTGCAGCGCTGACAAAAAAAATTGAAAAAACAAAAAAAAGGGGAAGTTTTTTTCTGATTTACATGCAGAAAATTGTGCTGAAGTACAGACTGTGACACTAGAAGTCAACTGTATGTTTGTGTGTCCTTGGGCCCTGGCCAGTCAAACTATATGTTGTAAATTGTGCAGAATCAGAAAATCTGTGTTTTACATTTGAGCATGTGTCAACAGTATGAGCAAGAAAATGATAGGATGCAGTTAACTGATCCACTGAGTTCCTTGTTTCTTTATGTGAAGAAGCTGGCCAATGTGGTCTTAAGCAGGAGGCAGACTCTGAAAATGTTCTATTTGACCAAAAGTTTTATTCAAAAATTCACTGTGGTATCGTGACAACAAAACTAATACATTACAAAAAATAACTCAAAATTAGGCAAAAGCAACAGAAACTAATGAAACCAAGAAAACCCGCGTGTACCCAGTTACACTGATGTGACTCCTTGAGAGGCTGAGCTGAACTGTTTTATAGTTCCCCCATAGGAAGCTCCTCCCTCCAGGTAAGTCCATGATCCCTTATCAGGTTGGATGTAAGGCAACTTCACTTTAGTCTAAGATTACCACTCGATCTGCTACAAGAGCCTAAGTCCCCTTTATATTAAAGTGCTTCACATAATCTATAAACACTGAGCCATCCAAATCAAATATACAAAACCAAACAAACTGAAACCAATTCTCCCGTCCACACGGTCTGTCCCAAAACCTCCCCCCAGAGGTTATAAATATGGCCATCTTAGCCACGCCCCCTCTTTTGTCTCCAGACTATGTGGAGTAACGGGTAAGTGTCTGAAATGTTTAACTAAACTGAATAGATTTAACCAAATAAAATATATTTCAAGTAACTTGAGTATGTTGTGTTTAACTTAAAGGAACTAAACAAAGACTAAATAAAACAAACCTGGGATAGTTATAGTTAGTACTTTAGTTGATTATGGAGAAATTAACAAATGTGAAATAAAATTAAGATGAGTATACAGGGACAAAGGCCCTCTTTGTCACACTTTATATTTTTCTTTTTATTTGTATTTGTTTTGTGTTTTTGCCTATTATTATTATTATTATTATTATTATTATTATTATTATTATTATTATTATTATTATGTGCATGTCCTAAAAGTCCAGCTGGTACCAGAAAACTGGTTCCATTATATTTTGGTCTTAAAAGCAAAATGAAGGCCTTATCAAAGCCGGTTGTGATTACAAAAAACCTTGACTTGACCATCCTTGACCAACTATGTGCCTGCTAATTTCTTTAATAATTATTTGTTACAGGAGATATGGATGCAGCATAATTTTCTTTTCAACATCCTATGACTAACAACTAACAGTTTTAACAAAATGTTTCTTTCAGAAGTGAAATTTAACCAAAGTGTTCTTACAGTAGTCGACGACAAAGCCAACACAGATGCCTGCTTAGAACAAAATTAACACATAAATGTGTTAAAGGGTAAATATTAGAACACTTGTTTTAGATAATTTAGAGACTGTTTTCTACCTTTTCCTGACAATGCCCTTCAAGACAAAGAACAACCACAGTAAATGGTCTGAAGCCAGGAGACAACGTTCCACCTGGGCCAAATCAAAAGCACCTGGTCATGGTCTTCTTCTGGGCAGAACCAGACCTGTAACATTAAACCATCCTTTTGTTTCACAGCTGTCACTGGAGAGGTTCAGCCATTCACTTCTTTTCAAAACTCGACCTGTTCCTCGCATGCCCTACCATAGCCCTGAAAATGAACACATGGGTCAAAATACGACCCCAGAGATGAGCTGAGGCTCAGGGAAAGGCCAAGCTGCGTGGGGAGACTACAGCCATGTGTGGTCAGAGGGAGGACAGAGGACAGGCAGTGGGAAAGCTTTAACTGAACAGCACCACCATCAAATCTTGGTCCCCCTTGAAAACGAGATGCTGCATCTCAAGGGGCTTTCCATAAATAAATTCAAATTCAAATTCAAATTCAAATTAAAGTGGCATTCATCTTGTGACTACAAATCGTATTGCATATGGACAAACTGAACACAACGAATTCAAAAGGATAAAAGTGAACAGTTGAATTTGCCTCCATCTTTTGAACTCAAACTAATGGAACTCAGTTCAGCTCCATGAACTGTGTTTAGATCCACAATGTTTCTCTGCATGTTCTGTTTGTGACAATGACTGTTTATGAAGTATGATTAATGAATAGTCAAAAGGGAGAATGTGTGATGGAAATTTATATTGTGGAAAGATTTCTCTCAATCTGTCTTTGTGTAAATGAGTGTGATTTCTACCTTAGACCAGACCAGTCATTGACATGTGTAAAGTCAGCAGACACAACTGCCCCCACCCTCAGGAAACTGTTGTCTTAACTGTCCTCAAATGTAAGTTAAGTTGATTAGCACAAGTCTGTGAAACAAAAGTCACTCTGCTTTGATATGTATGTAACTTGTATTTCTGTATAAATACTCAGAGCTCACATGCTCTGGAGGAGATGCTCGAGGGGATGCTCAGGGAGAGATACTTGGGAGATGGAGAGAAGGGGTGACTGGAGAGAGGAGACTTGAGAGAGGCTGTTGGTCTCTAGGCCCTGTCCATATCTTCTGTAACAAGAAGAATAAACCTTTGTCTGTATTCCAAAAACTCATTAGGCTTTGCAAATGGATTAATTATCAGCAAGAGATGCATAATTTTTTTCCACAACCTGTCAAGAAGCCTTCACACTTACAGCAGCCTTACATCAGACTTGCCCACCAGATCAGACAGGCAATATAACTTTGAGTTTGGTTGTTTAGGACAAAATTCTGGAAACATTCCTACTTCAGAGACTGCTGTCTTTGACACAGAGAAGTGGGAGGTCATTTTCAATCAATACTTTGACGTTTCCCATAAATACCAGGAACTGGAAGTACAACAAGCACAGACATCACTCAAACGTGAATCATTTGAGAGTGTTGGAGCTGGGTACTGAAAATCTACAGAACAATTGCTAGCGTAATCACAAATGAAAATCTATAGATGCACAAAATTGATAAAACATACAATATTTGTATGTTAAATATTGCTAATCATGTGATTATTTGCTTGTTTTGAAATCCTATGTTGACCTGTAACATTCAGTGAAATGATTAGACCATATTGTACAGTATCAGAATAGGAATAGCTGTTTATTAAAATAATGTCTTTATAAACTTTATTTTTATTCAATCCATTGCAGAGTAATTCAATATGTATTTATTTTGCATTATAAAATCCACTGGAAAAATGAAAGATGTTAATCTAAATAATGATCTAATTAAAAATGCAGAGGGAACAAAAAATAAGAAATTGATTTTTAAAAATGCATGTATAATAACTATTTTAACATGACCATCAATGTTATTTTTTACTGTGCCAGTGAGGTAAGACTTGTGGTACTGATCTACCCCTGTTTATTAAATTCATTTTCTGAGACTGTTCCGTCCTCCATCTTGGTGCTGGTTGCGTGAAATCCTCTATAGTTAAACAAAGAGCAGATGGCATAAGAGCAGATTGTGCCTTCAGTCCTGATAACTGCTGTATGGGTTGATAAGAGAATATAAAAACACACAGACTCTGATACGTGTGATATCAACATGTTTCGTTCATCTCACAGCCGATGGCCCTGTAGCTAAAGTGATGAGATTGTTGTCACTCTGTGCCACATTATCTGGAGATGAAATGACTCTTGGATCAGCAGTTCTTGTCTGTAACATACAGGCCCATTATTCTCCAATCTCATGAGTGTAGCCAGACTTTCATGTTCTCGATTAATGGTAAATCCATCCAACCTGGAGGAGGAACAGTGATGCTGTTTTCAAAAAGGATCAGTCCAGACTGATCTTTTGACGTGAGCAGGAGGCTACTGAATGTGTTCCATCAGTTTATTTGTGGCCAGTGTGTTATATGTGTGTTTTATGCTGTATTGTGTTGGGGCAGGAACATCACTGTGGAGGACAAAAAAACAATAAAAAAGCTGATTAAAAAGGTGACATGTTTTTGGTTTTTTTCCCCAAAACAGATAACATAAGTGAAAACATACATAAGTGTATGCTGTAGAGTTTAAAGTAAAAAAAAAAAAAAGATATCTGATAAGCTTCATTGAAGAATCTTTATGTTATTCTTGTATGGCTGTGTGCATTAACCTTTTATACTTTACATTTCTACAAAGGTCCATTTGAGACGAGGTTCAGGGTTCATATGTCGGCTTTTCACTGCCTTCTTGTGACACGTGTGAGCAGGGTGAGAAGTGACTTGGCACCTCTGCGTGTTAGACCCTGACAGAGGGAGGAGAGGAGATTAGAGGAGGGGATAAAAGAGGAGAGGAGAGAAGAGGGGGCAGAGGTGAGCCTAGTGTCATGGGTAATGGTCCCACATCACTGCTGTTCAACCTCAACAGCAGACAGGCACCTTATACTACAGCCATTGAGTCTTAATCAATAGTGTAAGAGCAATGCAAGAGAATTTAAAAGCAGAACTATGTAAGCCTAGTAATTGAATTTTAATTTTTTAGAGCTGCATAATACATTGGAAAAGTGTCTATAATGCAATATTTGCTAATGTAATAATCGATATTGCAACAAAGTACACTTTTAATTGAAAATGTAGCAAGTAGCGCATTATCATTTATGCATTTTTTATTGTTGAAAAATGACTGAGACACATCATAATATCTTATGATACAGAATTTGTTTTTTTGTTAAATAATTGAAGTAAGTGGGTGGAGATATGGGGTAGCTGGAAACTGAAATTTTCTGAGCACTCAAGCCCCAAATGCAGGACAATAAAACAATAAAAAGTATCACATAAAAGTCTACTTATGTAAAAAGTAGGCTATTAAATAAAATTTGAAATCACGCATACTAAAAACTTAAAAACTATTTACTGGTTTGACTGTTAGCATGTTTCTTAATTTTTCTAGTCTGTTTGTCAAAAATGTAGTGAAACAGAAAAATACCTGCTTTCAAATGAAGTAAAAAAAAAAAAAAAAAAAAGGCCACTGTAAAATGTACTTAATTAAAGTACAGATATCTAAAAGTACAGTACTTTTACCTTCCACCACCGCCAATGAGTTGACTCTGCTGACACTTAAAAAGCAAAAGCTCATAATGTAATATAATTGGCAATGAGTCACTAAGATAACTGTGGGATTGCATTGTCAGTATATTCTAATTCAGACTTGTGGGTGGGTTTGTTTTTGGCAGCTTACTAAATGGGCACAGACAACTCAAGTGTACAAGACAAGTATAGGAGGGCTTGTCATTTAATTTTCTAGGCAGCTCATTTACATTCAGAAGGGTCTTCATTGCCAACAAACCACAATGTAGCCTGGAGTAATTAAACACTGATGTTGAAAATATCCACAAATAAAACATAAATCCTGTTTACAAAGTGGCTAGCCTATTTATTTATTTATTTATTTATTTATTTATTTATTTATTTATTTATTTATTTGGGACAGACTGACTCCAAGAATAGGGCTACCCGCTAGTGCCAAAACCAATCAATACAGCATATTATTCAGGGAGTACCTAAAAATGACCTAATAATGCTAGTCAATAAAATGTAACAATTTAAGAATTTAGTCTCAATACAATATCAGTTTAAATGTTGTCAATTTATATTTTATGAATTAACAAGATATGAGAACATTTCACTTTTTTTTTTATTTATATGTATGAATGAATCCATGTTTTAAAGCTTTTTTGAATTTGGGCAGTGTTTCAATTTACTTTTTCATCATTGCTATCGAATTCATGCATTTAAAATAGACAGAGGAGATGTTTAATAAGCTGAGCATTGGGAGCTCAAAATCACAAAGTTATTAATATTGCCACTATAATGCCAAAAGTATTCACTCCCCCATCCAAATACTCAAAATCTGGTGTTTCAGTTACTCTCATGGCCACAGGTGAATAAAATCAAGCACCTGCTCCTGCAGACTGTTTCTACAAACATTTGTGAATCAACGGGTCGCTCTCAGGAGCTCAGTGAATTCCAGCGTGGTACTGTGATAGGATGCCACCTGTGCAACAAGTCCAGTCATGACATTTCCTTGCTCCTAAATATTCCACAGTCAACTGTCAGTGGGATTATAACAAAGTGGAAGCGACTCAGCCACAAAGTGGTAAGCCACATAAACTGACGGGGCGAGGTCAGTGGATGCTGAGGTGCATAGAGGTCAGCAACTTTCTACAGAGTGAATTGCTACAGACCTTTGTAGCTTCAGGCCACTTCATGTGGCCTTCAGATTAGCTCAAGAGCAGTGCGTAGAGAGCTTCATGGAATGGGTTTCCATGGCCGAGCAGCTGCATCCAAGCCATACATCACCAAGTGCAATGCAAAGCGTCGGATGCAGTGGTGTAAAGCACGCCGCCACTGGACTCTAGAGCAGTGGCGACATGTTCTCTGAAGTGATGAATTGCGCTTCTCCATCTGGCAATCTGATGGACGAGTCTGGGCTTGGCGGTTGCCAGGAGAACGGTACTTGTCTGACTGCACTGAACCAAGTGTAAAGTCTGGTGGAGGGGGGATTATGGTGTGGGGTTGTTTTTCAGGAGCTGGGCTTGGCCCCTTAGTTCCAGTGAAAGGAACTCTGAATGCTTCAGCATACCAAGAGATTTTGGACAATTCCATGCTCCCAACTTTGTGGGAACAGTTTAGAGATGTCCCAGTGTTGGCCTCTTCCAACATGACTGAGCACCAGTGCACAAAGCAAGGTCCTTAAAGACATGGATGAGAGAGTTTGGTGTGGATGAACTTGACTGGCCTGCACAGAGTCCTGACCTCAACCCGATAGAACACCTTTGGGATGAATTAGAGTGGAGACTGAGAGCCAGGCCTTCTCGTCCAACATCAATGTGTGACCTCACAAATGTGCTTCGGGAAGAGTGGTCAAAAATTCCCATAAACACTCCTAAACCTTGTGGACAGCCTTCCCAGAAGAGTTGAAGCTGTTATAGCTGCAAAGGATGGACCAACATCATATTAAACCCTATGGATTAAGAATGGGATGTGTAACACATGCAATAACCTGTGCATTAACCTGTGCAATAGCCCGTGCAATAACCTGTAACCATGTCACCTCATCAGTAACCGCCTCCACTGTCCTCAGATTATATATTTATATAGTTGTATATTTGTATTCTTTTACATATATATATATTATATAAGAGATATGTTTTATTATATATTTACATTTCTTTCACTCCCTGTACATAAGAGCTACCTGATGTTGTAAATATGTTAATATTTATTGTGATTTTATTTTTTATTTACTTATTGTTCTGAGTGTTTGCACAATTTTTCACAACTTTTTGCACTATACTGTCCCCTGACTGTGAGCTTCTGTCACGAGTGAATTTCTCCTCTGTGAGATCAATAAAGTCTTATCTTATCTTATCTTAAGTTCATATGCGACAGGTGACCAAATACTTTTGGCAATATAGTGAATATTTCAGTCACTAGATTTCTTGGAGTTCATCCTGTTTGACCTGTGAGCTAATCATGCTAATGTTAAGCTGGATACATGACTGAAGGATCTTGGTGTATTGTTGGAGTTGAAATAAGCAGATCTCCACCTAAGCGGCTGCAGAGAGTGGAGTGCCCTGTTCAGAGCTGCACTGAAGAGGTCAAAGGGGGAGAGGCTGCCCTGGAGCAGACTGAGGGTGGCAATCTGCACCATCGGCCCCTCCGACCACCATCACTCATGCACACTCCACTTTCATACTAGGCGATGTGGGTGAAGTGTCTTGCCTAAGAACACAATGAAGGTTTCTTTGCAACTGGCGCCCCACTGTGGCACAATTCCCAGCAGTCTCCCATCGAAGTACTAACCAGGCCCAGCCTTGCTTAACTTCTGAAATCTGATGAGATCAAGCTTTGACAAGCCAGTATGGCCACAGTAGGAGATGTATTTACCTTGTTGACATGTTTCGGCTGCTAGTTGGAAGCCATCTTCAGAACTGTTTCGAAGCCGAAGCTGCCTAAAACACAAATACATCTCCTACTGTATTGTCTTTAAAAAGAACCCAAGAAGTCAATGTACAAAAGAAGACAAAATGAAAATGATTAATGCTAGACTCCATGACTTTTCTCTTCTAAGGGTTGGACTTTTTCCACTTGAACTATATGATTGATGCCACTAAATAAATATGTACTTTTAGACATAACACAGTGCTTTTCTTGTTTTGATGTAAAGGAAATATTTGATTCATGGTTGTTGAATATTATACACTCCAAGTACTTCTGTAGAGCTTTTCACAGTCAAGAGATGCTGTAGATGAACTGGAGCTGGCTTGTGCTGTAAGGTGTGACAAGTGTAGCATTTGCATGGCATTAAATTTGTCACCGATCTGTGTGTTTAAGCACGAGTAGGTCCGAACAGTCTCACAGGTCCAAGTGAACAGCACGCAACTCACCTCACCACCTGCACACATCAGCAAGATGTTTACAAGGATGCAAATGAAACTTATGTTGTAGCAATACTAAAATAATAAACAATTTTCATATTGAAAGAAAAAAGATGAAACCAATTTCATTAAAAAAAACAAAACAAAACAAAAAAAAAACACCCTATAAGAGCATTAGATAGGCATTTTAGTGATTTTCACCTGATTCAGCAATTTAAAACTTCACAGTAACAATTAGTGCTCTGGTCTTTCTCTAGAGATACAACCACACAACACAACCACCACAATCACTATTATTATTATCATAATAACAGCAATTATTATTATTATTATTATTATTATTATTATTATTATTATTATTATTATAGTATTATGATTATAATACTAATGTTGTCATAATTTTGTCATCTGTTGTGTTGATTGTTGGTGGGGCAAAAAAAGACGTTAAGACGTTGTGGTTCTGTGTTTGCGTGTCGCTCTAACGCACCTTTACTTCAGCTACTCACATCAATGTCAATACGGCAGAGCTTACAGAAGGCATAGTATTCTCCTTCGGTGCTCTTGGTGGCAAAACGATGCTCTGAGCACCAAGCATGTTTGAAGGATGCCTTCCTTTTTGGCATTTGCTTTTGTTCAACAGCAGTTTCAAACATTGCTATTGCAGGTGCAATATGGGCGGGGATTTGTGGTGATGCAGCGTGCAACGGTGGCAGCCAAGGGCCCAAAATGAGGACAAAATGTCAAAAATAAGGACGCATAACAGAGGTCCGGATAGAAGGCTCTAAAACCAGACTGTTCGGCCGAAATCGGGACAAATGATCACGTTAACCGTGCCACCCGATATTTGATTCAGCTCCAAATCTTTTTGCAGTTCTATGGGTATCAGCCTTTAGATTGCAGGTGATCTGTTTACACTGGAAGGGTCTTTAACCTTAACATTTATATATTTACGGGAGAAATGCCCTGTGTTCTGCATATTCCCCATATAATAAACACTCATCCACGCAATTTAAATAATAGAACATAACTGTACGTGTTTATCATCTTCTTCTGTGAAATATGCCCTGCATTATTTATGGTGTGCACTCTTTAAATTATAGCCCTTTCTAGTCACACCTCCAGGTTGAGGAGCAAAGCGCTTATCTCACAGTCCCAGTGCCACTTGGTATAAAGTGGCAGGCCTATCTAAATAATCACAGAAATTAGGCTCTTCTGTTTGGAAAGGTGTTGCTAGGTAATACATTGTTTGTGATTAGGACATTCATTTTAGTCTTTTGTACCAACGCGCCTCCTACACCAACAAATGCACTGACCAGCCTTAAGCACCAGATAAGAGGGGACTCTATTAAGGTGACACAGCACAGGGGAGAAGAGATGCCAGTGTGAAATTGAGAGTTTTGAGCTGATTTTTTGTTTGTCTGTTTGTTTGTTTGCTTTTCTATTGAGTGTTTAATGATAGAATTATACACGTATAATTTTATCCTTCCCCAAACTGAATTATACTGGTAAATACTGCTTCTGTTTGTGTCATTGATAGTATATTATACCATCTTATCTTAAAATGTTCACTCAGTGTATAAACAGAACTGAAATTAATTGTGCTCCTGATAGCATTTCTCTTTAATATGTGATGGCAAATATTATTCATGGTCCAGGGAGCATATTTATCTAGCTTATATTTATCTAAGCTTATTATTATTATTATTATTATTATTATAAGATCATCAAACAGGAGGGCAGGTGTGGTCAGTTTACAAAAGTGTTTACACAAAAGCAATTATGAGTTGGTTATGAAAATACTTATGTGTGGGGAGTAAAAAAAAACTCTCAGATAAATCACTGTTAGTTGTGGGCAAACTAATTAGTTGATATGTGACAAAACTGATGTAGAATATAAATAAATATGCAAGATGCGGCCCAACAACACTAATCTAATTATATTTTCACACTGCTGCAGTCGTTTATATCATGGGTGTGCAGTGTTGGGAAGTAACTGAATAACTGTATTCCTGTACAGTTACTTTTTCATTTGGTGGTATTCAGAATACAGTTATTTTTCTAAAATCAAAGGAATGCATGCAAGTACTTGATCACACAATTAAGGCTTCAAACTGCACAGAATCAGTCAGAAAAATATAAAACACTCACACACAGTGATTTTAATCTTGGATTGACATGACATTGAACAGTGATTTCTCCTTCTCTGATCAGAGATAAACCCATAACAAACTGAAACAAACATAAAGCTGTTTTTAACCTTATGTTGCCTGTTTATTGGAATACTCTACAAAATTTTAATGCAGGTATAAAGCATTCTGTAACAAAATACATTTTCAAAGTATTCTTCCCATCACTGTGGGTGTGGTGTCTTGAAGGGAATAGAAATATGGGGTCTACGACGGTACTTCACATTGTCAGCAGTAGGTCCCACCTGTGCTCACTTTTTGTGACTGGATCTATTCATTATTTGGGGATGTCTCTGTCTTTTGTCTGTCTCTTTGCAGCTTCTCTGATGTTGTGCTGTTGCATTCCTCTGGACATTTTGTGAGTCTGAAATGACCAAGATAAAAATCATGCAAATGTTGAATTGTCCTTGCTTCAAATAGAGGAGATTCAGGGAAAGATGGAGCATAAGGATTGGAGGACTGGATCAGCCTCTGCAGGAATGGCTGCTGCATTGTTTTAATGGTCAAACTACACTATATCACTGTGATTATAAGTGATGCCCTATTAAAATATCAGAATGAGTCAGGTATCTTTAAAAACCCAGAGGAGCACTTGATGGGTTGCCCCTGTGACACTGAAAGTAGAATTGAGCATTTTAAGATGTAGAAAGGGTGATGGTGCAGAGTTACTCCAACACACAAGAATGAAATAAAACACAATTCCAGGTATTATTTTTTATTAAAAGTTAAAAGCTATGTTCATAATGCAATGCCCGTAAAAAAGGTTACAGTTTGAATTTAAAGAAATGCCAATGTGTACAATCATTTGAACCGCATCACAAAATTATCTGTGCATCCACACTAACAGACAACAAGCGCAACTCTGAGTCACTGAATCGATTCAGTGGATCAGACACTGTTGACCTTGGATTGTGTAACACCACAATTACCACAATCAAATCTGAAATTCACGCATGTGCAGCATTTGAAAAAGGACAAACAGTAGCTGGATTTCTCCAAACTGCTTCCAAACTCCAGATTTCACACTGAATGTTGTTGTAATGATCAGGAGCATTCAGGTGCAGATATACCTGCTGTTATCATGCGCTCTTAGCAATTGCCTAAACTGCCTATGCAAAGGTCAGCTTTATGGACAGCAGTTTAGAGTCCCAACAGCTGCTTTATTTTCTATGATCGGCAATTAAAACACATGTACCAAATAGAAGGGTAGGACAAAAAACAAAACAAAACAAAAGCCCACCTCACCACTACATGGTCTGGGGGAGATGTTTATGTCACTAAGGCATGAGCAGAGATAGCGCTAAGACTGAAAAAGAAAGTCATATATATTGCCTGGATGGGCCTTCATTTTGGGGTAGAACAACAGTGGAACAAAGAAACCAGCAGTCTTTGAACGTATATATATATATAAAGACGGTGAACATAAGAGTATGAGGGGCTGAAGAATTCAATGACAGAACCCTGCTGGAAACTAAACGCCATATTTCAGTGCAGAAACGCCTCCTCTGGCTTTAACATGAAATAGAATTGAGTGGTTGTCTTTGATGTGGGGCATGTGACAAATTGACTCCAGAGACCAGTTAATTATGTAGGTGCCTGTACAGTGATGGTGATGAACAGTAAATCCTCTCACCACATATACATCAGGCATGCTAAATCCAGTGTTAAGTGTAGAACAAAGACTCTTAAATTTAACTGTAAAGCCATTCAGATGCCAGAGAGAAGAGGAAAATATTTACTCAAAATTAAAATCATTGTGTAGAATCAATTGGAATTGCATTTAGATGTATCGAACCATAAAGATCCTTTCATCTTAAAGGTCCTATATTACACTATTTTCTGATCTATGTTAAAATGTTGTTCCCTCATCAAAAACATACCTGCAGTTGTGTTTTGCTTCATTCACACATATTTAGGCTGAGTTCTTCTCTCAAACAGAAAACACTCATATTGTTGTTACATATTGTGATGTCATGTGGCAATACAGGAAGTGCTCCACTGTGTTTTTAAACTCCATACAACCACCACTACATGACATCACAAGGTGGAGTAGAGCATTTTGAGCTTTGGGGATGAAGACAGATAATAAAGGATTATTCAAACATGTGTGAATGAAACAACACATAACTCCAGGTATGTTTTTGATGAGGTAACAACACTATAAAATGGCTTAAATGTTGTGTTATATAGGATCCTTAAAGGTACAGTATGTAACTTTTTGATAATATAATCAAACTACACAGAGCATCTAGAATCGATAAGTAAATTCTAAAATAATCCATTTGTGTAAATTGAAATTTTATTACCCAAATATTGAGATATTTAGAAAAATGAGTTCTGAGTAATACTGTTAAATATTCACTGGGTTGTTATTTTGCTAATATAGTGTAGTATAGTATGGTCTTTCCACTTAGTTTGATTGTTTGCATAAACCTACAGCAGTGATATTTTACAGCAGTATATTTTAGGAGTGTTTGTATTCAGTACAGCAGTCTTGACCTTTTTATCCTGACTTGGCCAAATGAAACATGGGTGTCCTTCACTTCAATCAAACTTGCTTTTAAGTGTGAACTGATCACCCCTGTCATATTATAAAGTTGATTTTAATTAAAAAAGATAAAGTACAGCTGAACATTCAAAGTCAAAATTAGGTGAATGGTACAAAAATATTTCCAGTTTTTGTTGGAGCTGTTTAGTGAATATTTTCTCACCAAGGATCTAAACTCCAACAAACTGGGCTCTGTGACTGTTGGTCAGAATGGTCACAAACCGAGAACCAGTTGGTCACAAACCAAAAGCCAGAGAGATTGTCCCTTTATATAAGGTTATGCGTGCTGAGATCTTAATGTTTAAAGTTTTGATCATAGAGCATAACTGAATCGGAAAATCAGTTTTTGCTCATATAAACCTAAAGAATTTACCAAACTCTACAAAATCTTGTTAAGTGTACAGGAACCAGATTCTATGAATACCTTTTTTTTTTTTTTTTTTTTTTTAACAAAAATGTCAGATAGTAGCTCCTAATTCCAACTGTTTCAGGTACTAATTAACATCACATTTATTGCAAACTAAACTACTAAACTAAACTAAATTCCTCTCAAAATGTGACGAGATGTGGCTTCCCCATAGTATCCAGGGACCCTCGTCATGACGTAGGAATGTGCCAGAGCGTTCCGAAAATGTATGTTTGTTAGACAAACAAGTGGAACATTGTTCTTGTATCAGAATATTATTCTTTCTTTCTTCTTTCTTTCTTATTATTTTTCTTACCAACTCACCCATTTTTCACCCACTGAACAATGAAGAAAACTCACAAAACTTTGCCACCTGTTAAAACTAAATGTGTAAATGAATGTGCAAAAGCAAAACTCCAGATATGTTTTTGATGAGGAAACAACATTACAACAGGAGTCCATACATAATATGGGCCCTTTAATCTTAAATGCGCAGGGCAGATTATGTCATCACCTGTTACATAGACCTCAAGTATCTCAGTGGTTCGACATTCAATATGCAGATGACTATTCTCTACAGCTCTCCTAAACCTCCTCTAGTCACTACTTAATTACATAAGAATCTTCATTATAGGCCTACTGCATATAGTAATCACTTCTCGCTCTTGTGGGGCTGCACTTTATGGTAATATAGGTATTCAATATAACAACTAGTCATAGTGCCTATTGTTCTGGATGACTGCAGCTTTTAATTGGGGAATCTGATATACTTCACAAACAAGCACATTATTTGCTGTGATAAATTCAAGAGAGTAAAGCCAAGATTTTTTTCTTTGTTTTTATGAAAGGTCATTGAAATAGAAAAATCAGCTTTCCAGACGCAGTAAAAGTTATGACCATGAAAGTTAATCTATTATGGTTAAATCTATCATCTGTAAGTTTATTTGATTTTTTTTTTTTACACTGCTTAAATGCTTAGTTAATGCTTATGTGTGCTCAAATGAACAGAGGTGGTACAGGTGATTTTCATATTCTGAATGATATCATACTCCCAGATGGGGGACAAGACAACCAAAATTCGCATTTTAACAACATCCATTTTAGCTGCCCCCAACTTTATGAAACATTATTGGCCAATAGAATGTTCTGATGTCAGCTGAAACTGAGCAGTTCTATTTTTTCATAATTTTATTCATGTAACCATGCATCAGTCTGATAAACAAATATGCATTTTCAGTACAGAAAACATTTACAGAAATATGTGGATGAGAAACCAGGTAGCCCAAAATAATTATTGGTCCTTATCAGCCCGGCCAGAGTAGAGAAAATGTTTTTGATTCAAACAAAGATGAGCAGGGGTTATGAGTCCAAAAGAACAAAAATAAAACAGAAGTTTTAAATCATGTTGACTTCTGCCAAATCTACCAGAGAAAAGCTTTGGTGTTCACCTGGTCCCAGCCTCTTGTGCATTTGACCAGAACAAATGAGGGACTGAGTGAAATCACCTCATGCTTTCAGTGTTTTCTATCACCCACTGAAATTCATTGTTGTTTAGCCCCAAACCTATGGTGACTGGAATAAAAGTTTTATGAAAATAGCAACCAATGGTTCCCTGTAAAGTGGTTTTGAATGATAATGTCTCGCTGCAATGCTGTTGCCTGAAAGCATCGTCAACACAGCAACCACATGTTTTTGTTTTTTTTTTCAGATCCAAACTCACTGAAGTCTGCCTTGTCCTACTGAAGATAATAAAAATTATGTCTGGGGAGTTTTGTTGAAGTTGCATCATTTCTTTGATGCACATTGTCACTGTCTTTGATTTTTATTGAAACAAAAAACTATTTTCATGTTTTACTGATAATAAAGAGAAGTCTTGTTATAAAAATTTGCAACTATACATATGTCCAAATCTCACATCTATAGCCTCTTTTTTCTGTTCTTAACATGGTGGAAGCTCTGTCAACACAAGGAGACCTCCATCTGGATTTCAATTTCAAAGCTGCTGCCTTTTACTGTCTTGAGCACCAATGCATTTGCTAACCTATAGACTGGAAAATTCCTTGCTACCATCAGTGTACACTGGCGTTGTGTCGTTGGGCAAGACACTGAAGTTTCTCTGCCTCCAGTGTCAGTTTAAATTGTAGGTGGTTAGAGTGCCACTTCAAAAGGATGAGCTTGAGCATAAAAACTTCTTCACTAGCAAGGACCACACTACGACAATGAAATACGATAGATAGAAGATATTTATTGACGGTGGGTAGATGTCATGGCTGGGGGGAGACTCAGGGTGGGGGCTCTGTCTTCAATCCAAAATGGTCACCCAGCTGATAAGGAACCCCCCCTCCTTAAAGATGATATCTTTTTGGCTGAAGAATAGATGAGAGACACGGGGTGGGACGGAGGGGGTCGAGAGAACTGACACGGATGGTGTTGTTGGAATAGGCTGTATAAATAGGGCTTCTGGATAATTGAAGCCATGATTGAGATGAGCTGTGGTTAGCTGGCGAGGAGGCGTGGTCCAGCTCCTGAATCTAAGTTAATCATATTAACTCCACATAAAGACTTTAAGAGGAAAGGAGGGGAAAACTCTTAGACTATCAAAAACATGTCTCTCAAAACTACTTCAAAAACTAGAAAACCTAACTTTAATTCCAGGTCTATTTGTCTGCTCTACATAATAAAACCATTTATTCACAAATAAAGGATAAAAATAACTCATATAAGTGCTTCTGTTCTATCTTTTTTATCTTACAGATTATCATATCACTTATATCACCTATAGAGGAATACATTTGCGGAAGTGACACTAAAGGTACCCTATAATTGCAGCCATTAACATGTAGATTCAAATTCTCAGTGCGCTCCCTTGATTTGAGAGCTGTATGTAGGTTTCTTCTTCTCTTTTGTAATGACCCAGACAGATCACACCTGCCCCTGACCCCAATGATCTGTGTTCTTGGACCAGGTAAAGCATTTGACATGGTCAACCTCTCTGTGCTTAGAAAGCTGAAACATTGCAATCTGTCTCACAGTGCACTACACAAGATAAAGTCTTAGTGACGAGTCCACAACAAGTGCTCAACATCTACAGCTTCTAGAGCTCTGTTCTTGGGCTGTTGTTGTTTAAAGTCTAAATATCTTTCATCATGGCATCGTTCAGTCCTGGCTGTTTGTGTATTATTTCTTTTAACAGGGCTAAACTAAAGAGTAGCCCTGTTTTTAACTTAATAGTTTTAATAATAAACTGTAAATTCACGTTCATGTTGTTTCTCTTATTGGTTGAACACTTGATTTAGTAGGATTCCTATTCCTTTATTTGTTTAAAAGAAAAAATAAAACTGTTCATAAGCTGTAAATTAATAAATTATTGAAAAATATTAATCAAAACTGTAAAAAACTAAACAAAACAAACAAACAACATCATTAATACAAATTGATGATGTTTGCCCAGATTTTCTGGTGGAGGGTCTTTGGTGGGGTCTTTGGTGTGCGTTTTCTGTTTCATTTGTCATTTACAGTAACGTCAGCTCCCATTAGGCTCTGTAGTTTTCTAATGTGGAACTTGTCTCTTTTATTAATTTATGAATATTGCTATTTAAAAAGTACAAATTATAACATAATGGTCCATGGGTGTCTTAGATTATTATTATATATATTATAAGTATATAGCAGACACGACACACGTACAATATGTGTTCTTTAACTTTTAAACGTGATCAGTTGACAGCTGTTGTACCATCCTGTTGACAGGATGATGCATTATGAGACTTTGTCTAAAATGACTAGTTAGTTTCATACAATATGGAGCTGTCTGAATCACGTTAAGGCCCTACTGTCTTCATAATCACAAGGAAGATGTTATTTAAGACTTTGCATTGTTGTAGTTGTTTTTTACCATATCATTTTGCTCTTGTTAAAAAAGGAAAAGCATTACCATGAGACAAATGTGTCAAAGAGAAGATGAACTGAAACATCATAGTGGCTATGTTACCAACAATTTGATTTAGCTGATGTCTGGAGTTGGTTTTCGAAATGTCATGTCAACAGCAAAATCTGATGTGAGTAATCTGCTTTCTTTCTGATCTTGCCTCTGTACGTGTATTATCAAGGAAAATACAGCAGGAAAAAAAGAAATAATGCTTTCAATTGTTTACATAGTCTTTGCTGCATCAGTTTGTCTCTTTCCATGTTAATAGAGAGATACTTTATTGATCCTAAGGGAAATTCAAGTTTTACTACAGCAACATTTACGCTGTGCTTCTCAGTCGCCTTTGTGTCTCAGTCAAAGGTTTCATAATATGTTCAGGTGTGAAAGATCAGACATACATACAAGGGAATTTTACCTAATGTTGCTCAGTTCATTAGGTTAAGCTGAGATAGTGGCTTAAGTAAGTTTTGATTGACGCGGCCAATAAAAAACCTTCATACAGAGGGAGAGGAACATGTCCATTGATTGAAGAGGTGGCTATGGTCAGTGATTTATTCAGTGTCATGTTTCTGTCCATTGGCTGACATCAGTTTAATAAATCATTATAATGGAACACAACATGGTCATGTGTCCTAAAAGAAACTAATACAGAAAGTACAAGGTCATCATCAACACTAATTACCAGGCTGTCATTGCTACAGAGGTATGGAAGAAAATGTGCTGAAAATGAATAAATGTCACTGTTCTTCACTTTAGAAAGCATTTTATTTTCCTGTAAGATGGTGAAATAGTTTAGAAGAGGTACAAACTGTTCGTGTCTTTAAGAGTTTTGCTTTAAGATTGCAACATATGGCCAAGACAGCCTACTAAATCCAGCCACAAGGAGTCAGTTAAATTTGTTGGTTTCTGAGTGTGTGTGTGTTTTTTTAACCCCTTATCAAGAGGGCCTATTTTTTTCCTACAATGCCTGATTAAAATAACCCCCAATTCAAAATGAAACCATTTGGAGTGGAAACAAATGGATGGGCTCTTTGTGAAGCTGAGACCTTTTTGGTCTCTGCTGTCTGATCAACATTCATTATAACTGGGATTCTGGGAACAAGTTATGCTCAGAGCGAAACATTATTTCAAATCCAGCCTACTTTATTTTTGGTATATATAAGGATAGGTACAGCTGGTGTCTGGAGGGATGGTCTGATAGACAGTAGATTGATTATTTGTAGGGTCTTGACAGTAAAAGTAAATGTAGGGTCTTGTAATTAGGTTTAAAAAAAAAAAAAGTCAAGGCAGAATTATTAAGGTTTATTTTTTATTTGTAGGTTTGGTACAAATTGATCCTAATTTTTCACAGAATGTTTTGACTGAAAGTTAATGGCTCACAGCTCGGATGGTAAAAAAGGAATAAATTTAAAAAAAAAAGGTCCAAGAGCCCTCTGCCTCTTAAGAGGGAAACTGTAATGCCCTAGTTAAAATTTGCACTGATTAGTTTTTATTGTAAAGTTGAATCAAAACCTCCATCCTTGTATTGATATAGATGTATGACAGCACTGTGCCTCAGGGGAGCAGAGCCACCTCCTGTGGATTTCATTATTCATACTCTGTCTCTTTTATGGAGGTGATGGAATTTAGTTTGTCAAGTCAGGTATAAAAGTGTTTAGCCAGGCATGCCAAAGCCACTCAGAGCTTTACGAACCGAGGAACTGCAAAATCCATACAGATATGTGGCTGGGTTTGACAATTCAACCCAACTTGTATGTTTTGTAGTAATTTCCCCAAAGCCCTTAGGAAGACTTATATAACAATCTTGCTGTGTAGTTCTTATCGGTTCCCCTCATCAGTGCTTTGAGATATGGCTAGGGCATAAGCTTCAATTTGAAGGCACATGTTTAGTGGATTTCTGCTCGTGTCAAAGATTTTATTAAACAAAAGCAAATTACTTCCAAGCTACATGTCTGCTGTTGTACAAATGATTGTGGATGTGGTGTAGGGGTCTGTCCTTGCCCCCCTCTCATCCCATGGGACCCCTTACATGACTGGACGTGACCTGGAATCAAAGGGCTACACGTTTTAAGGACAGAGGGGCAGTAATTAAGCAGAAGACCAGGGTGTTTTTGAAATGGAACGGGGTCACATTGCCCTTTTTAATGTCAAGGCTGCTTTGTTGCTTTACTGCAGAAGCCACACTGTCGGCTATTGTGAAAGATTTGATATTTCATTCTATAAAGGGCAGAGGGCCTACCAAACAGTTATAATGGCTGTAGCTGTGTGGTTCTGTATGGAATAAGGACTATTTATTTTATTAATCTGCATGCTGCAATTCATGTTTAAATAATTTAGATTTATCGGAATGGGCTTTTTTCTAATTTCCCAGTGCCTCTTACCTCTTGTCCATTTCTGTTATTAAGGCATTTTAATGAATATTGTGGTTTGCAAACTAAATTCCTAAATGATATGATTTGTTATATTTTATTACTAATACATAATATAAAGAAATGTACATTAGGCTACTGGATCATGTTGTATCCTCAACTGATTTACATTTTTCAGCAAGGTGTTAATATTCAGGCATGTTTCTCCGGGTGAATCGAGGCACTGTACATGTTTTATATGTGCCTCCAGTTTCACATAAGGATCTTCTGCCCTCAGACCATCAAATACATAATTCAGACAGGGGTTATCCACACATTTTGAAAGACATTCTTCTTTGCCCTCTGTATACCAGTGCATGTTTGCTACAACTGGACAGTCAGAGAATAATAATGTTCAAACGTAGCCTGCAAAATGTGAAGGGTTACATTATTTTTTGATATTGGATGCCATAATTAAAGGGTCTGAAAACGGCATTGACAGTGGAGGTGGACAGATCAAGAGTATGTTCTGTACTTTTGGAGAATTAAATTTTTTAAACCTTTTTCTGCTTCCTTCATTTGTATTTTCAGCCTTCTTATGGCAGTACAGTGATTGTTTAAATGAAGTGATAAAAACATATACAGTCTAATATGGTCTAAACTTATTCCTCATTTACACATTACTAATTATTAATTGCAATGAGTTTATGAGCTCATTTTCAACTTTCAGAGGCTAATGGTAGCGCTATAACTAGCATGCAAACAGTACGTACCAGCCTTTCTTCCTGGTTTGTGGACCATTAAAGGGTTTTATAATAGATACAGACAAGACACAGCGGTCTCAGCTGCTTGTATAATATCCACCTTAAATATTTTAGATTTAAATTTAATGTTCAGTGTTAATGTGCACCACCAATCACACAACTGGAATGATAATGGCATCGCTGTGACAACTTCCGGAGTAAGGTCAATACTGAGGAAATACTAACTTACTTATTTACTTTATTACAAGAAGATAATGGCACTGGATCCAACACATAATAAATGAAGATAGTTAACCTGCTGGAAGCCACATTCCAAATGGGAAATAAACATGGAGGCGCTTCCGGCTCCTTGACTCTGACTCCAATTGACTTTACACTGAAAAATTATCAACCCTCTCTCTGTAACTGCTGCAATGAGCCTAATCATTTTGGTCTTAAAATGTTCATATAAACCTGCTCTACAAGATCTTGGCATTTTATTTAGCTAAATTCCTATTCCTAATAAGAAACTCCTCTCAAAATTTGCTTCTATAACTGCGAGCCTAGTAAGCTTCATTTGAGTGGAGCCAAATGCTCTCCGTTAGTCCACTTCTTTATACAGTCTTTGATCCAACACCAGTAAAACGAGGTGATAGTGGCGGCATTGTTTGACCAGTCCTTATGTTAACCTGCACTCAGACCCACACAAAGGCAACTGAAAAGCGCACTGTAAAGGCTGCAGAAGCTAAACTTGAATTTCCTTCAGGATCAATAATAAATCCATCTATCTGTCTTCTTGTCTGTGACTGGCTTTCAATGAGAAGGTCATAACACAGGATCAAATCTCTTTGGAGCCGCACAGTCATGTGGACTATCGAGTGTAAAAATGTGATCTACAAAAAAGAAAATCTTCTTCAATCTGATACTCTGATACCCTTTGTAAAATATTATTAACGCATCACAGTTCTGTCGCAGCCTTTTATTGCCCCTGGCTCACATTAATAGCAGCACTGTTTGATCCCCAGCACTGAATACTGATGTGTCTTTGAGCAAGACACTTTATCACAATATCTTTTTGATTTGGCATGTACCATTTGGTATTTTGGATCGGGATATCAGACTTGCTGCCTACAAATCTCAAGACGGATCTATTTAGAATAGCTTTTTATGTTTAACGTTTCTCAGTATGTTATATAACACACACACGCACATCATTATTATTATTATTATTATTATTATTATTATTATTATTATTATTATTATTTTCTCCTTTTTTATTTTTTTATTTTACATAGCTTGATTTTCATCCTTACATGGAGAATAAATCAAAAGAGTAAGGATTAAGGATAGCACAAATCCACAAAATGAGGCTTTGAATGTAAAAAGGCTATAGAAAGCAGTCGAGATGGAGGGAGAGGAACGGGGAGTGTGTGAAATGTCTGAATGGGTGAAAGAACAAGGGGACGAGATTATAGCCAGGAGAGATGGAGAGAGAGAGAGAGAGAGAAAGAGAGGATGAGAGTGATGGAGAGAGAAAGAGAGGAGGGATGGTTCTGAAGATGAACGTGGGAGTAGAAAAAAAAAAAGAAAAGAATTGACGCTGTAGACTTTACCTTGAAGCTTCAAGGGAAGTGAGTGCGTGTGTAAAGCAGGGGAGGGGACAGCATCACATACCGGAGGCAGAGAGCAGAGGAGCTGTCCACTGACTCACTGTGGCTTTGTGCTGCTGTGAACCTGGACATGCTCAGACAGAGCAGAGGACAGGGACACATGTGGAGAGACAAAGCCAGCGGGCTGCCCAGGGATCCCTAATTGGATTAAACTTCAACTTTGGATATTCTTCACTTGCCAAAGATGGTTCAAGCAAGTCCCAAAGCTGGTAAGACACTTACTTTGCTTGCTTATTTTAAATTTGCTCATGTATTCAGTTTATGTGGTATAATAAAAAAAATTCATGATAATTATCATCTATTTTTCTTCTTTAAAAGAAAGTTTCTATCTCAATACTATACTATACAAAGGCACAACAGCTGAACAGCTGTTGATAATAGAAAATACAGATGCTGTGTTAAGCTGTTTCACTTCAGTTGAACTGATAAAGCAAAAGATAAGTGGACACTGTCACTCATAAAAATCATTTTGTGCTGGTTTGATGAGTGATAGTGAGAGAAAGGCAGAGGACTAAGTGTACAAGTATTAGGTTATGGGTATTTTGCGGAGATGGAATATTCTATATGCACATTTTGCTCATAAAATATTCAGTAAAGATGTATAAAATGAAATTTACATTACAATACTATTTTTCCCTAAATATAAAGAGATATACTAGAAAATTATTATTATTATTATTTTTTTTTTGTTAAAATATTCTCATTTTGTTCTGGTCTGACTCATATCATCCCTCAGACACATGGACATGTGTGGGGAGAGCATGCAGCTCATGTGCAGCGGCAGCTGCCTGCAGAGGGTCATTATTTGTGCACAGAGCCTGGTGCACAGAAGGGCCAGGGGCCCGGCCCCACATGAGCTGATCTGTCACTCAGGGACACATGTCACCGTGGATATGCTGAACTTGACTCTACTAAACACAAGTCCATGTTTACACCATCAGAGGGCAGTGTTTGGAGCTAAGACAGAACAAGAAAACTATAATAATCAGGGAGTTTTGTCAAGCCTCACAATCACAGAGTCATGTGCTTGATTAAGCTGTGATTATGAACCGTATCTTTGGGAGAAGGTTTTAGAGGGTCATAAGAAACCCCGGGACAAAAACAACTGGAAAACATTATGTGTCATGACCTGCCCCAAAGTGGTTTGCTCATAATTATTTACACACTTCCTAAAGGCCAAGGATGCTCCACTACCAGAAAATTATCCTTTTTATCAGATTCTGTATTTTTATTCAAGCTGAGAAAACCAATTATTTCTTTTTAACTCTTAAGCCATATTTAAGAGCAAAGAAATGATAGTTTCCTTAGAAGCTTTTATATTATGTGTTATATTACTGGCCCCTTGTGGTTAGGACTGTAACAACCGTCCAATAAACCAACGCATGCAAATGTTATGACGTTCTTCATCAAACTTTGTCACGACTTAAATGATTCACAACTCACGTTACTTACACTGTTTATTTTAGTCCGTCACTGATTACATATGAATAGATGATGACTTTGCTGTGACCGTGTTTGTGCTGTTTGCAGTGACATGCTGCTCATCAGTCACGCAGACATGCTGTAACAACGGTATTGTTCTGTGGCATTGTTTTATTTTAGTAGTTAAAGGGGCTATATCCTATTTTCCCATCTTTCCATTTTAAAAATATGAAAATTGTTTGCTCCATTACCTATATCATATTCTTATAACATCCTCTAACAAGTATTCATCATGATGAGTTTCTTAGCACATTTCAGAACTGTAATGGTCCAATTCTGTTTCACGCTATTTAACAACAATTAGCTTGCTTCCAGTTGCAGACAGCGCATGGAAATCTGATTTGGACTCTTTCAGGTTTATCTGTTTCATGGCAAAAATATATATACATTATACATGAAAACACTGATACGGCCTCTTTAAAATTATTCTATTCCCTGTACATGGAGTTTTTAACTTTTGCTGCCCTCTTTGCCTTGTTATCACTATAATACTTGCTGTTTTTGTGCAGCTGTATGGATTAAATCTGGTTGAAGATGGAATGACTTAAGGTATTGTGTAACTTTTCTGGTGAAGGGTCCGTCAAAAGCTTTTCTCCATGGAGATGTAATTGCTTTGGCTGGAATGTTTCACAGTATGGTATTAAAACTTTCTATCTTCATGGAGACCAAACCAGACCCAATAAGAATGCCTGTTTTTCTAGGTGTTTTTGAGCAATAAAACCACCTGTAATTGAAATAAAATAGAGCAGTTTAATATCATATTGAGCAATGACATCTCCACAGAGAAATGCATTTGACGGACATCATTTTTTAAAATTGTGACTGTTTTACTTAGTCCTGTCATGATATTTTTTGGCTATGCGATAAGTTTTAAGAGGTAAAAGGTTTAATTAATAACTGCTATTATCTGTTGCACCTCATGATGTTTAAACAATATTGCACATTTAAAACTGTTTTTGTGGTTTAAATCAGTGGCATAAATTAGTTTCAGTATTATCGTTTATCATCTCTGCAAAAAGTAATATCTAAGTAAGATAAAATTACTCAAATTAACAAGATTTAACTTGAGTTGGGAAAATTTCACTTGACAAGTAAAATTATCTACCAATAGAATAAGTCTTTTTTTCTTAATTCAAACAACATACAATTTAGTTTGTTATTTTAAAGGTGCATTGTGCAGCTTTTCTGGTTGAAGGTCCGTACCCTTCTCTCGATCTATGGAGATGGTATTGTTTTGCCTGGAATGTTCGGTACGACATTAAACATATCCATCTAGCATTTATTCATTATGGGCGTTTCTAATGTAGCCTATTGTTGTCTTCCTCGTGATAGATCATTTTAATCTCTACCGAGGAGCATTTTAGACAATGCAATAACATCTCCATGGAGACAATCAGGTGATGGACCCTCCACCAGAAAAGTTGCGCCATGCACCTTTAAGTACAAAAAGTTGTTGTTTTTCTTATCTTCAGTACAAAAAGACTTGTTCCACTGGTAGATAATGTTACTTGTCAAGTGAAATTTACTCAGTTCAATATGTTGTTAATTCAAGTCATTTTAACTTGGCGAGATTTTAGTTTTTGTAGTGTACTTACTTCATCAATAGATCAGACTTCAAAATGTGTTATTGTGACAAGCCTAGTTTTGCTCTATTGTCTCTTCAAAGTATATGGGTCACTGCATTGTTCTGTTTGGGCTACAGTATTAGTATGATGTTCTAACCCGCTGTACTGCTCCTCTGCCGACAGCTGTGAGTCTCTGTGTGCCTCAGGACTCGCCAAAGGGAAGCCATCCGCCTGTCATCTCCACTCAAGGTAAAGGTTCTGCAGTGAAGTCCCCACAGATATACCTTCTTTTTGTTAATGCGCCAGGGCTCAGGGAAAGGTCATTTTGAGGATATGTGCAGCAGATGTGCAGATACCTGATTTTCAAGCGGACACTAAAGGAACATGGGAATTTGTATGGCTCTATATGTGTCTGCTTCTACTCAGAAGATGTATTATGTAAAATGTATGTTTTTGAGCTTCTAAACATGTTGTAAAGGTGTCTCATCATTAGCTTGCTCAGTTTTCTGTTTTTCAAGGATGTTTAATTCAATATTGTCCAGCATTCAAAGCTTTGGTGCTCAGAATGTTTTTTTTTTCACCTACCCCCTATTCCCTGCACTGCTGTGTTTCAAATATTGAAAAACATTCAGACTCCTGGTTGTACATGATGTTCAATAACAACAAAAATAAAAACGATGTACAAAAAATAAAAATAAATAAATAAAAATTGCTATCCATACTATGGTGAAATGCCACTATGAAGTGAAGAGGCAAGGCTTTTCAGCTCTGCTGTTTTGAGTAAGAAGCCAAGGGGCCTATTTCTGTTTTTAAGCTGTTTTGGTCAATGTTACATACACAAAATGTAAAATCTTGACCTATGTATGTCATGTAAATGTTAACAGAAGTGTGGCATATAAAGAGTTATTTCCTATCACGTATTTATTTGTTTAAAATCTCAATGTAAAATCTATAGGTTTTCTGGAACACTAGATAGCCCATTCAAAACTTACTGTCAGGCATAAAATGCTGAAAGCAATTGTGTCCTAACTATGGCTTCCTGCTTTATTGGCTCAGTTGTTCAAACAATAATTTTAAATAAGTCTACCACTAAAACGTCCAGCTCAGTCCTGGGCTGTTCTCTGGACTCAGTGCAGCAGGTGGGGGACAAGAGAGTCCTGGCTAAAGTCTCACCCCCTGCAGGACGCCCTGTCTGCTCTGGAGAGCAGCATCAGTGACAGACTGATTCACCCTCGCTGTGTTAAGGAGAGATTTCGCAGGTCTTTCCTTCCTGCTGCTGTCAGACTGTATAATGAACAATGCTAGTCATGTGTCATCTCCGTAGCAACCATGTGTCATCTCCATAGTAATAATAACAATGTGCAATAGTATTTAAAGTCACTTTACCTGCTACTTATTTATTTAACCACCACTGTCCATCACTGCACTGTACACAATCATCTGAGTCACTTTATTGTAGTAATATTATATATTACTATACTGGAGTCACTTTAACTGCTGTTTGTTCACTGCTCAGAATCAAAGACACTTATTGTGCAACGTTCCTGTGCCTTTTAGCTTTACAGTGTTGTGTTTTTTTAGTTGATTGTAAATACTTATTATTATTTATCTTGATTTTGATGCATGCTCTTATTTTCCAACTGTTTCTGAAACTTGCGTTGTGACACTGCAATTTCCCCATTGTGGGACAAATAAAGGATTATCTTATCTTATCTTATCTTAAAAAAACCTTCAATAATATGACAATGCAGTGTGATACATGCCTGAAATGAATGTTTCAAACCTTACTAAATGTATGCTGGCTTTGAATGAAAAGTGCAAATATTTAATTGATCGACTGTATTGACCACCTATTTGTGTCCCTCTGTTTCAAATATGTTTCAAGATGTAACCCTTGATATAAAGCTATTATAGCCGCCTTACCTTTTACTCTGAAAATCGTTTATGACCAGATTTAAGCAGCTTGTCTTTCCCCGGAAGTTACACATGTGAAGGATTTCCTTTATTTTTTGTTAACATTAACTATAACATTGTGGTACCTGTTCAGCTCCACAAAAAGCAGTGATGTCCAAACAGTTCCACCACACAGTCAGAGAATAGAGATACAATTTCAGGAGAAGGTGTAGTTTAGTGCAAGAAGCATGGAGACAATACTATCAATCAGCAATCAGGCCATCATTTCATGTTCCAGCACTGTTGAGTTTCACAAAGAGTAAATCAATACAAAGGCACAGGAATGGTAAATTGCTGATATGAAGTTTAATCATCCTCTGAAAAACTCCCACGAAGTTTCTTAGCTCCCCAAAGAACGGAGCACCAAAGGTGCCTTCCTGAATGTTCTCGCAGTTGTCCAGCTCAGTGAGCAACATCAATGATTAAAGCAGACTCAGGCGGAGACTCAAAAGGGCTCCCTCAAGGGCAGGGAGCAGGGAATGAAAATTTAGATTACCTGTGCAATAGCACTTCTGTAGGTTTTATTATTAGGAGGCTCATATTGGAAGCCAGTTTGCAGTTATCTGTGTATTCTGTACGGTGGATTTTCACCAACCTCCCAGCCCTAATCCCTCACAAGTCTTCTTCTGCTTCTTCTTTTTTTACAAGCAACTTTTCATATTTGTAGGACCATGCATTTCTCTGGTTAATATTGCATCTCTCCATTTCTTTCTTTCTTATCACATGGTAAAAAGACAAGTCAACAATAACAATCATTTGTTAATTATTGTTAACATGTGCCCTGTGACTATATATACTATATATATAGCCACTCAAAAAATAAAAAGTATTTACACATCATGAATTTCTTCAATTACTATTTGACAGTATTTTGTTTATAATTAATTAAAGGTTTGACATAAACAAAACCTAATTTTTATGTTTTTGTGCACTGAGAAACTTTGCTAACTTGTTTGAACTCAAGGGCACCGGACACGTCTTACTTCAAATTGGGTTTGGACCAAACAAAACAGCCCTGAGCAGATAAGAAGAACCAAGGGAGATGCATTTGTGAAATTTAGCTGTGAAATTTCCACACAGCTAAAAATAAGAAACCAATCCAGACAGAGTTTTCTGAAAGTGCTTTATCTTTATGGTTCGATTTTGTTCTGTTTTAGTCCTGCTTTGGTAAATTAAAAACTATTGATATTACACTCCTGTTTTTATAAGTGAAATATAGCTACCCATAGGTTGGTGATTCTTTTTAAGATGCGTGCTCATTGTAAGCACTTTGACAGCCAGTTGTTTGTCAGTCTATCCCAGGTCAGCTGTGCCCACAATGTAGCTTGGCATCTTCTATTTTATATGCATTTAAAACATAAATTAAATCTACACATTACTTACCCTTAACAAATGTTGGCTTTTTAAATGTTTTTCTATTAATCCATCTCAATACGTCTGTCCCCTCAGAATAACCTCCAGGCTCATGGCATGGTTTAAAATAAGATCCTGTGCACTGAAGGCTTCTGCACTCTCCTCTGATTGGCCATGACTGCTCTCCTCGTCAACACCAGCACAGGGAGTACAGCCGCTCTGCCCCTCACCACTGACCCGCTCTTCAACCTGACCACTCCCACGACACCCAGGACTGCCCCCCTCTGCACCCTCTGCTGCTGTGGGATCCTCAACCGCACCCTGGCAGTGGCCTTCATGGTCAGTCTGGCCTTTGCCATTGTGGTGGGAAACGTGGTCACGCTAACGGTCTTTGTACAAACCAGGCAATCCAGGACGGCACAAGGCTACCTCAAAGGTAATCTGCAGTAAATAGTTCTTCAATAAAATAACCTTTAAAGGTGCACTATTGTAACTTTTTGCTTGAGAGTCCGTTGCCTGCGCTTTTCTATGGATAAGTCATTGCTCTGCCTGCTACGACATTAAACAGCTCTACCTTACATTTCTAAAATTACAGGTGGTTTTATAGCTCAATACTTTTAGAAAAACAGGCATTCTGACTGTAAGCAGGGTTGCCTCTCCACAGATCTGACTTGTAACTTAGTCTGGTTTGGTATCCATGAAGATAAAGAGGTTTAATATCATACTATGAAGCATTCCAGACAAAGCAATAACATGTCCATGGCGAAAAGCATTTGACAAAGCTTCTACCAGAAAAATTACACAATGCACCTTTAAAGGACCCCTCCAGTTTTGTGTAAAAACATAATATTGTACACGTTGCATATTCATAATGGTTAGTATTGATCCATTAAAATAACGTGTATTAATATGGCAAATTTAAAAAATAAATACAGTGAAACAATCAAATAATTACCAAAATGCTACAGGATACGATCAATAAAATGCTTGCTGGAATAAAAATGTTGACATTTAACTTTTCACAAGTGATAAATAAATAAAATAAATAATAAATGATAAAATAATAAATACAGGGAAAACACCTGATAAAACATTCTTTTTACAAAGCTTTATAAATCCAAAGCTTAATTAATGTTATGCGAAATCTATATTTACTCAACTGATCCGAGCATAAAAGGCAACTAAAAACAGATTTACACAAAACATAAAAAAAAAATAATAATAATAATAATAATAAAAAGATACAAATTTTGAAGGGTTCAGAGTCGATACCTTGGTTTAGCCTGTTTTTTTTTTAGACCTTTATTATTGTTTTACAAGATACAAATCAGAGGCCACAACAAACATGACTGTTGACAGCTTCATTATCTTGTCACTGTTGTGAGAATAACAGAACTAGAAATGATGAAACTTCACTGTGTTGTGTAAGCAAATATTAATCACATTTGGTTTGAATTATTAATACGACCTCTGCGGCTCTCAATCCTCCTGGGGTCTCATTACAGAGGTGAAAAGGTTTTGTATCACTTCCAATACAAAAACACCTATGACATACAGTAGCCTATATTAAAATGGCTTACTTCATTTTTTTTGTTTTTCTTGGCAGTGTCTCTGGCCATAGCAGACATGATGGTGGGTGTTTTGGTGGTCCCATTCTCTGTCTACACCGAGGTCTCCCTGATGGTCACCAGTGTCCCCCCAAACTGGTACCAGGGCAGTTCCAGCTCCCCCGCCTTGTCCACGGCTATGGGCGGTCTGGTTAGTCCGTGGCAGCCCTGCATGCTGATTGGACCAGTTTTTGCCGGATGTACCTTCGTATCTATCAGTACAATTTTCCTCATGACAGTGGAGCGTAGCATTGCCATACTGAGACCCCTGCATAAAGACTCTTTGGTGACCAGGAGACGAACACTGCTACTGATCTTGCTTTCCTGGGCAGCTAGTTTCATGCTAGCAATGGCCCCACTAATGTTCAGCAGTAACTTTACAATGGAGTATAATGAATGCAGTCGTATGTGTAACTATACTCCACTTCTTCATGGTGGACTTTTGCCTCCTGATGCTAATATTTTGTTGTTATTTCCTGCCTTTGACTTTACACTTCTTGGTGGTACATTAGTGGTCAATATTATGTCTTTTACAAGCATTCGGAGATACACTATCAAGCGTAAACTTCTTTCAGAGGGGAGTGTGAGTGAAACAGCAGGAGGCACCAGCAGCGGATGTCCCCATAGACCCTCTTTCTCTGACATCAAAGCAGCAAAAACTATTGGTATCTTGACATTCGCCTTCACTGCGTCCTTCTCACCAATCGCTGTGTTTGTGCTCGGAAACGTGGTGGGATACACATGGTGCAACTTTTCATTTTTTGCCTTTTGGATATTAACTTCAAACAGTTGTTGTAATGTCATCATCTACAGCGTGAGGGACCACCGCTTCAGGAAGGGGGTGACCTTGTTGTTTCAAAGAGAACAGTCCCCACCACACGGAGAGAAATCTTAAGACCGCTGCCTCTCAGTGTACTTTATAAATATAGATGTGTCGTATAAGTGTGGTACCAGTGGGCTCTGTGGCCACAGTGTTGAATGATGAATGAGCTAAGCTTCTGACCATCACAGTTTGTGTATTGTCTATCTATGCACATGATGACAAAAGGGTTTACAGTTAACAACAGTTTCATGCAGATTTTGAATCATGATATGTAAAATACAGGGTATTCAGTCTGAGGACACTTTCATTCTTCCTGAAGGGAAAATTGTGCTCTTCATTCAGGCCTCAATGCCACTGCGATAACAGTCAGGAGCAATGCACAAATGATGAAGGTGCAGTACCAGCAAACTCTTCAGATACTGAGCTAAGGTTTTGGTCTAGAGAACCAAGTTGCACCACTGTGCATGTTTAATACGAGCCTGCGACCTCCCTACTTACTTTGGGGAGAGAGGGCTAACCCACTAAGGCACAATGCTGCTATTTTGTAGCTACACCATTTGGTCTGAACTTTAAGGGCCAGTTTCATAAACAGACTTGTTATTGGTACTCCGTGGATGTGCTTGCACAGACAGCATAATCTAGCGCAACTGGGCCCTGCAGCAAGAGCTTTAAAGGGTCCTATCTCCTGCATCTGAAGATGGTAGATTCTAGACCTTATAGCTGTTATGAAGTGTAATTTTTACAATTAATCAGTTTATTACAATGTAATGTACATCCAAAACCAAAAGTAAACCTAAGAAATACATGTTATGCCGCGACCATCTGGAGTCTGTATCCTATTATAATTACACAGAATACAGAAAGAAATTAATCATTTTTTGTTGTTTTTCCCATTTCTGTCACTCAGTTTTTATAATTAGATTTCTTTGTCACAGACAAAACCCAGACCAAACAAACCACATCCAATTAGAGCATGAACTTGTGGATTAGCTCAGAGAAATAACAAGTAATCCAATAACTAAAAATGAATCTTACTGCAATTACTGCAGTTGAACATTATGTAAGATTATGAAATGTTTTTAAGCGAAGACACACACATTAGCAGTCTCTAGTGTGAGTCTCTGAAGGCTTCACCACAGCCATTAGACTCAGCTCACACGACATGACACAACTTTGGTTAACAGGAAAGCCACATTTTCAGCATTGTGTTGTGTTGCATCATATGCGGGTTTTGCTCATATAGGCATTATTTGACTCAGTCACTTCCAATGCAATCTGCAGTGTGTAACATATTGATTATAAACTTCAATGTTTGAGCCCCACGATCATATAAATACATTGGTGTTTCATTGTATTTCAATTTCACACTCACATTTTCACTTCAAGGACAACTCAGGAGTAAACACTACATTTTGCAGTGAAAGAAACAAACATTAATAATATATACATTTTTTGTCTATACATTAATTTGAAATTCTATTCACATATTTTACAACTTTGTGTTATTTTTCTTTGTTTTGTTTTACTAATCTGCCTCAAGTAGAGGATATTTGTAGCATATTTTCTGTGTTTATTTTGTTCAATATTAAGGGACATGGATAATGAATTGTATATTTATGATTAAGGGCCAAATGAATTGTAAAACTTGAGACTAACTGACAATTCTTCAGACCCTTTAACTGTGCAGGACTCTCCTTCAGGGCTTTGTAATGTTGATGTGTTGATATTATTGTTATTGCTTGAACTGTATTGTATAAACTGAAGCAAAAAATATGTGTAGTTTGAGTTAGTTTTCTGTTTCTGTAACAATATTATAGTATTGTTTTGTCAAGTCATCTGGGTGCTGACCAATAAAAAGAATGCCTGAACAAGTTGCCTAAAATGTGTTAGGGTTAGATTTGATATGAATTATTGTTTATGTAACGCTAAAGAGTTTGCAGAGCAGATATAGACCATGGCATTTAACCTTTATCTTGCAATAATGTAATACCTCGCTACAGCAGCAAAGTTTCTAAAGCAAAAAAAGAAGATGAAAGAAAGAAAAAAACATCATTTGTTACTTTACTGACCCTTTCCTATACATTGTATTTTAAGTTGGCTTGTATACAAACAAAAGAATCAACCTCAAGTTAGATCACTGTGTTTCACTTTAAAGGTGCACTGTGTAACTTTCAGGGTGGAGGGTCCATCACCATAAAGATGTTGTTGCTATGCCTGGAATTTTTCACAGTATGATATTAAACTTATCTATTTTTACAGCCAATTTACAGGTCCAATTTGTGAAGAGGTGGGCCAATTACAGTAGAATATGTATTTTTCAAGGTATTGATTTATTGTTCAATGTTTATACTGCGGTACATTTCATCAAAAGCAATCTCCCTAGCATATCTTCATAGACACAACCGGGTGCTAGACTCTTACCAGAAAAGTTACATAGTGCACCTTTAAGCAAAATCAAACCAGTGTTTAAGTATAAAAACAAATGATTTTCTTCAGTCCAGTGCAGTATCACATTCATATATGTGGTTTCAAATGTCACTGTAGCAGACAGTTAGGGGCTGATAACAGGCTGCAGGGAATTAGCTGTCAACTATAGTAAGCAATGATGACGTTGCAGCTGCTTGGAAAAAAACTGTTATATACAGAGTGGTTTGAAAAGGATCCCATCTACAAGTAGACATATCCTCATTTCATAAAATAGCTTTCTAATGGATGTGTTGGGTGAATTGGTTACTCTATTTCCGACATTAAATGAATATAAGAAAATATGTTAACAACAGGGTATATGTCATGGGATGGGGGTGATGTGCTAAAAATAATAATATCCCAATTTTCTTGGAGCTATTTAAATTAATTCACAATTCATGTCAGGACCTTTGCCATTAGTTCCAGATAATTAGTTAGAGGTAATTGTTGTTCTGAGAGCTCAAACTTCACTGTGATTGGTTAATTCCATATTTCACTCACTGAGCTTTAGGGATCTACATTAAACATTAAACTCTGAATAATAACACTGATAATATAACCAAAATTGCATATTGTCTCATGGATAAAATCACAATTAAAATGTTATCACTGTATCGTTATTCGTTATTGTTATCCTTATTTTGAAATTACATTAATGTGAAAGTGAGTATTTGTGTATGTCTCAGCCTTATGATAAACTGGCCATTTCTGTATTACTTATATAACTTGAGTTGTTGCCCGTACTACAGTGCCCATTGTCCTAATGAGACTTTTTAAAAATAAAAACATAAACATATTAAAATGTCTTTTATACTGGTTGGATGTGGCAATACCAGGGTCTAAGGTACCCTATAGATCGATTTAAAGGTGCACTGCGCAACTTTTCTGGATGTTATTGCTTTGCTTGGAATGTTCCATAATATGACATTAATCATATCCATCTAGCATTTATTCATTACGTGTTTCTATTGCTCAAAATTACAATAATTTCTTCTGTGAATTGGGGCGACTCTCCACACATCTGAATTGTAATGTATTGTAGTGCTGTAACCTGCTTGTCGCTCTTGTAATAGATCGGTTTAATCTATACTGTGGAACATTCTAGACGAGCAGATGGCAAAACCTCCACTAGAAATGTTACTCAGCGCAAGGGCAGAGAAAGTGCACAGTGTTGTGATAGTATCATTTTCCATTCACTACATCAAGGCGTATAATCTATGGAAAATTATTGAAGAAGAGTTACTAATAATATATTATTTTTGAACATGCTCATTGCGATGTGATACACTCAGCTCTGTTGCAATATTAATTGTTCCCATGGTTACACAACCGAGAAATCACTTCAGAAGCTTCTTCACAGAGACTCATTGACTCCTCTGGGGTGTGCTGCTATAATCCCAATGGGACAGCATCACCTTTTATTACGTAACCCTAAATTAAGTTAAGTAACAAAGGACAACAATATTATCCACACGCTTTTGATGACAATGAGAGGGCTGATGTTTTAGATCTGAACTTGACACCTTTAGTACTCAAATGATGAAGCGCAGATCTAAAGAAGAAACCAATTGGCAGCATTAGCATGTAGTGATTGTGCATCTCATTAAGGGTAAGTCCAGTTTAGTCTTGATGAAGACTTGATTTGGTTCTGTTCTGGTCTTGGTTTAGTCCTGATCTAGTCCAGGTTTAGTCCTAGTCCCAGGTTTGATGTGGTTTATGCACAAGTGAATGGTAAAAGGTCAATTAAAATGTCTACATGTAAGTATGGTGGCTGGGGCGTCAATGACATGTAGTGTTATAAAAAGCTGTCAGCATGGTTTATAATAGAAAAAAGTACAAGCACTAGTAATAGCCAATCAATGAAGAATTTGAGTAATTGAGCCAAATGCAATTCTTACATGCTCATACTATATATAATAATGTGATTTTACATTGCTTTTGCTGCCTAATTTTGCCGCTGTTTAGGTAGCACTTCATAATAACTACACCTTAATTAGCCTTACTCAAGTATGAACAAAGAATTAATAATGAACAAATCATTTAGTAAGAATGAATCAGGCTTAGTAACTAATCAATTAAAGAGTTAGGGTAGGGTATTAAATTGGTAGTTACTAAGCCTGACTCATTCTTAATCACCATATGTGGCAGAAAATGTGGCAGAAGACCTTCCAGAGGATTTACTCCAAGACTTTCCCGAGCAAACACCATTTCATCACCAACCAAGACACCAAAATGAAGCCTTTCCTGTTGTGGTCACCTGGTCCCTCCCTGGACACTGCCTGGCTGGAGGACACAGAGGGGTAACACTTTGGCCCTTCCACAGGATCTGCTGATTCTACCTGACCAGACCTCCTGTTAAACTGCATAGAGACCTTCGACTGAGACACAAAGGCGACTGACAAGCACTGTGTAAATGTTGCTGCAGAAAACTTGAATTTCTCTCCAGATCAATAAAATCTCTCTCTCTCTCACTGTATCTCTCCCTCTTGAATCTTGTCATAATTGCTGTAGAATAAATTGTAATATAGGATGAGAGTTGAAAGAAGAGGTATGAGGCTGGAGTTCTAATACAAGAGAAGTTTATTGACCATCAGTACCTCACAGGACCCAGGGACATGAGCTCTCAAGACATTATGATAGTGATGACGTAGGCCAAGATAACAAGGGCTGGCACAGCACAGCAGTACAATTTCTCTATTAATAATGTGGTCATTACGAGTCTCTGTCATGCTTTATTAAGGTTAGACTTAAGTGTGATTATTATAAAGAGCAGATTAATGTTTTCTCTTCATAAATTACTCATAAACAGAGACAAATTCCTTTACGTCAAAGACAATGACGTGAAACCTTGAAACATCTGTCACTGTTCTCAAATAGTCAACATTCATTTTCTCCACTGTATTTTATCTAAACCTCTCACCTTGACTACATTACATTGATTTATGACACATCGAATTCGGCAAACCTACTTTCACTTGTTTCCAGAGCTTCAGCCTTCAGAAGCACAAAGTGTTTGAGGAGAAAGATGACAGTGTTGTGGAGTTACTTTGAATACATGCGCATACACTTTGTTTGTTTAAGCCATTGACGCAGGCCCAACCTTCATCTATCGAGTGAGTTCAAAACAAACTTGTGTAACATGGAAATGCATTGAAGGGTGGTCAGATCTGTAAAGTTTTCATATGAGTTTTTGAGCATAAGTGCACAAGTGCTATTTCAAATATTCATAACTAACTTAGAAGAATCACAAGAGCGTGTTTGTATATTTAAGCATCATGTATTCACCAAAGACTCTTGAAGCAGTTAATCTACATGACTGAAATACATTGTTTTGAATTAGTTTGTTAACCTTGTAAATATTACGTCTAGAATATGACATGTTTTATAATACAATACAACATCTCTACCATTTTAAAATGAACCCTGTGAATAACTGAGATCATTTAGAACATGGTGTATGTTATATGTGTAATTCCTTTTGCTTGACCTTGCAATCTCTCAGCATTCAACCTCAACAATACAAGTGAGGTAACAATAAAAATGTCATTATAGGGGACCACTGCCTACAGACTCTGGATGTGCTTTGCAAAAACAGGCAAATGAGAGTGAAATAAATAAATTACATTTCAGAGAGAGACTTGTGTCCAGCTAAGATGGGTTGAATTTACGTTTTGGGTTGTAGCAAACTGATGAGATCCTAATTTAAAAGAATACACCAGTACAAGTATTATACAAGTACTTTATATGTTACATCAAAGTGTGATATGCCAGGCATATATGTCAAAGATGGGATATACAGTGAGATGCTAAAGTTTGGGCACCCCAGGTAAAAATTTGTATTAATGTGCATAAAGAAGCCAAGGAAAGATGAAAAAATCTCCAAAAGGCATCAAATTACAGATGAGACATTCTTATAATATGTCAAAAAAAGTTTGATTTTATTTTAGATATTATTTCATTTACACTTTCAAGATAACAGAAAACCAAATAATGGCGTCTGCAAAAGTTTGGGCACCCTGCAGAGTTTATAGCATGCACTGCCCCCTTTGGAAAGCTGAGACCTGACAGTGTCATGGATTGTTCACAATCATTGTCTGGAAAGACCGGGTGATGTGAATCTCAAAGGTGTTAAATGCTCACACTCATCTGACCTTGCCCCAACAATCAGCAACATGGGTTTTTCTAAGCAGTTGCCTAGAACACTGAAACTGAAAATAGTTGATGCTCACAAAGCAGGAGAAGGCTATAAGAAGATAGCAAAGCGTTTCCAGATGCCAATATCCTCTGTTTGGAATGTAATTAAGAAATGGCAGTCATCAGGAACAGTGGAAGTTAAAGCAAGATCTGGTAGACCAAGAAAAATATCAGACAGAACAGCTAACAGGATTGTGAGAAAAGCAAGTCAAAACCCACGTTTGACTGCACGATCCCTCCAGGAAGATCTGGCAGACACTGGAGTTGTGGTACACTATTCCACTATAAAGATACTTGTACAAATATGGTCTTCATGGAAGAGTCATCAGAAGAAAACCTCTTCTATGTCCTCACCACAAAAATCAGCGTTTGAAGTTTGCAAATGAAAATATAGACAAGCCTGATGCATTTTGGAAACAAGTTCTGTGGACCGATGAGGTTAAAATAGAGCTTTTTGGCCGGAATGAGCAAAGGTACGTTTGGAGAAGAAAGGGCACAGAATTTAATGAAAAGAACCTCTGTCCAACTGTTAAGCATGGGGGTGGATCAATCATGCTTTGGGGTTGCATTGCAGCCAGTGGCACAGGGAACATTTCACAAGTAGAAGGAAAATGGATTCAGTGAAATTTCAGCAAATTTTGGACGCTAACTTGATGCCATCTGTGAACAAGATGAAGTTAAAGAGAGGATGACTTCTACAAATGGATAATGATCCTAAACACACCTGAAAATCCACGATGGATTACATCAAGAGGCGTAAACTGAAGGTTTTGCCATGGCCTTCACAATCTCCTGACCTCAACATAATCAAAAATCTATGGATAGACCTTAAAAGAGCAGTGCGTGACAGACAGCCCAGAAATCTCAAAGAACTGGAAGACTTTTGTAAGGAAGAATGGGCGAAGATACGTCAAACAAGAATTGAAAGACTCTTGGCTGGCTACAAAAAGCATTTACAAGCTGTGATACTTGCTAAAGGGGTCCGTACAAGGTATTAACTCTCAGGGTGCCCAAACTTTTGCAGATGCCATTATTTTGTTTTCTGTTATTTTGAAAGTGTAAATGATGAAAATAAAATCTAACTTTTTTTTGACAGATTATAAGAATGTCTCATCTTTAATTTGATGCCTTTTGGAGATTTTTCCATCTTTCCTTGGTTTCTTTATGCACATTAATACAATTTTTACCTGGGATGCCCAGGCTTTCACATCCCACTGTAGTAGTACATGATGTCTTTCTCATTAAGTAAAATCTACTTCATCTAAGAATATTAAATTATTAAATAGTTTAGGTATTATTTAGGTATTTTATCAATTTAACATCATGGCACTGTATTGTAATATCAGAACAGTAGGTGGCGTTCTGCTCTGTTAAGGATTCTTCAACATACCAGGCTAGCATACCAAGAAAATCACTGAAGACTTATTTGCAACTAAGAAAAACAATTCCCGATGGGTATTTGTTAGTCAGAATAATTTACATCGCTGTGGCTCTGATGTGCTTTAGAGAGGATGCACAACACCCAGTGTCAAAGGGTATTTATCACATAAATTTTAAATTATAAGTCTTAAAATTACAGTATTAAGACTCACCAGTTCAAGTATAATGCATTTGACAGTTTTATTTAATATAACCCATATGTATAGAGTTTAACAAGACATTGCCCTTTCTCACCTTCTAAAGTAAACATGCAGTGCTTATTTTCACACATGAAATAGGATCCTTTTCTTAAAGGTGCACTGCGCAACGTTTCTTGTGGAAGGTCCACTACCTACTTGTCTCCATGGAGATGTTATTGCTTTGCCTGAAATGTACCATGGTATGACATTAACATATCCGTCTGGCATTTATTCAGTACAGGTATTTCTATTAGTCAAAAATAGAATAATTCCTTCTGTGAATAGGGGCGATACTCCACAGGTCTAAATTGTAATGTAGAGTAATGCTGTAACTTGTTTGTCTCCAATTTTTTTTTTTTTTTTAGTTTTTCTTTTCTTTTTCAGCAATAATACATTGATTTAAATCAATGCACATTTCCATTTTTTTTGTAATAAAAAAGCAAGCAAACAACAGGGTAATAGTGACAAAATTAAACATCCACTATTTATATATAAAAGAAGCCCCATGTCACCCCTACTGTATTAACAAAGGCAAAACAGGTTTCCAACGCTTAATAAATGTGGGATTTTGAATCTTTAAAGAATATGTTATCTGCTCCATTTGATATATAGCCCATACTTTCTGGATCCATATGTTATAAGAAGGTGGATCTGGTTTAAGCCATTTGATGGTTATACATTTTAAGGCGGCAGTTAATAAAATATTCAAATTTGTTTATTACTTGCAGGTATTACTCTCAATACTGCCAGGGTAAATGGAATATTAAAACCTGATTAAAAATAATTTTAAAAACTTCTTTCCAAAACAAATACATTTTAGGACAATGCCAAAATATGAGTATAGTTAGCAATGACCACCACGTAGTTTCTTCAGCATGGACCAGAATGCATTGGTCCCATCTTAGTGGTTATGTCTGGAGTTCTAAAAAATCTGGTAATAACTTTCCACTTGAATTCTCGCTAGATGGTTTAATTTGTAAGATGATGTAATTCTGTGCAGTTCTGCAAAAGATTTTGAAATACCATTTGGTTTTTTAACAAAACTTGATTGGGATTTAATTTTCTATACTATGAGGATTGTTGTTTCCTAAGTCTGAATGCTAATAACTTGCTAGCCCTATTTCCATCCTTATCACCCTTTTGGTTTGTAATCTTTGGTTTTCTTCAAACTTACCAAACAATAGACTATTAAGTTCTCTGTGAGCCACTTTAAGCTCATTTGTAATCACAGTTGTCACAGAGCGTTTATGTATATATTCCAATATTTTAATTTTATCTTCCAATTCCAGCATCCTTCTTCTTCTTGCAGAGGCAAATGAAATAATGCAGCCTCTGATATATGCTTTAACACAGTCCCATAAAATTAAGGGGTTAGTTTCTGATGTGGAGATGTTGTTGAGATATTCCTTAAACTCAGCTGTAACAAAGGACAAAGTGTCTTTATCATTCAGGAGAGATGTATTTAACCTTCACTGTTTAACTGCTGGTTTTATTACCATTGTAATAAAATGGGTGCATGACCATAGATGGAAAATGGCATAATCTCAATATGTGTTATTCTGTGCAAATTTACTTTGGGGGTAAAAAAAAAAAAAATCTAGTCTGGAATAAGACAAATGTCTATTTGAATAAAAAGTGAAATCTCTGCTTCTCGGTTACTTACTTCTCCATACATCTACCAGTCCCACTTCTGCAGCATGATGTTTAAGCGCTTTACTCACTCTAGACATTGATGTCTTGGAGGGTGGTTGTCTATTAGCAAGTTGAGACATACACAATTAAAATCCCCACCGGATTGTCTGGTGATCATCTTAACTAGTAAAGGTGGAGCCACATCTGTGAGCAGGATGGGCGTGCCCTCGCGGCTTCCATTCAAAAACTGCCGAAGATGTATTGTGGCATTAAACCTTCTTTATCGTGGCATATTATTTCCAATGCAAAATAATCCAAATGTATCCCGCACATTTTTCCCTTGAAGGCCTGGCATTTGAGTTAACAAATGTGTTGCTCATTCAGCATATGAAAGCGCTCAACGACTTGATCTGGTTGCTGCTTCAGACGCTCCCTATAACAGGTGCCATATCGCTATGTCTTGTGACAACTCCACAAATAAAAATGGTCAAGCACAAAATCTGTGTCTTCACTGTCATGGATGTAGTGCTTGTGTAAACTTATAGGCTTATATAATGTGTACAATTTGCTACCATGATAGGGATTGACTCATTGGATCATTTTGACACAGTTACCCAGAGTGAAATATTACACAACAGATAGGCTAGATCTTCTGGTTCTAGATCCAGATCTAGCATTTTTGTTGTGTTTACAGCAAGATGTTTTGTAATTTTTCACTCACTGAATATTTCACTGAATGGAAGCCCACCATCTCGCAGATATGGCTCCACCTTTACCAGTTAAGTTTAGTGAGCTACTGTATCCAAATAATTTCCCTTGTAGATCAGTAAAGTTTGTCTAAGTTGTCCAAGTCTAAGTCTAAGTTAAGCTCATCACCAGACAATCCGGAATACCGGCCACTCCTCTAGAAGAATCCGCTTGACATAGTCCACAGCCTTCCGATGGTCCACAAAATCCTTTGCTTTCGTCCTTATACGTAATCTGGAGACGGGCTGGAAAAATCAGACCATAGCATACGTCTCTCCACTCTCGCAGGGCTCCCCGCACATCCAAGAACGCAGTTCTGGCCTTTGCAACACTAGCAGTATAGTCTGGAAATATTGATATGCGCTGACCATTTTAAAACAGCTAGAGGACAACAGCTGGTATGACCAAAGTTCTTCACTGTACCTCAAACTGGCAGAAAACAGAACTTTCAGGCATTACCATTTCATATGGGATTAAGCATATATTCATATAAATAATATTTTAAAAGAGTTGACTTATGTACTGCTATACTATATGAAGTGAATTATATTAAAAGTGAATAATATTAAAACCCCAGGTGGACAGGGGTCATGGTGCAAGATAAAACTAACCACACAACCAACCAACACTAACCCTTCATGCAACATCCCATCAGAAGTTATTCTCCAAAGACAATTTTCAGATAGGTTGATCCATTTTTCTGGTTATAAAAAGAGACTGAGTCTATTGGGAGATTGGTGTCCTTTTCTAGGCGCCCACTACTTCTGGATTGATAACATTAGCTTGTTAACTTGTCAGTTTGTTAGCTAATATAGTCAACCCAATGTAATATAAACCATAACTTTACAGTAGTTGTACTGTAATGTATTGTATGTATTGTTTAATTAACATCATAGTGTTATTATTATATTATATTATACTCATTAGCAGCAAATATTACATGAGGATTTTTTTTTGCTTCTTAAAACGTATAGAAATCGAATCGATATCCCGTGTATCAATACATATCAAATAGTGGAAAAAGCGTATCATTGCATCCCCAAGACGAGACAAGCAGGTGGTGGACCCTCCACTAGAAATGATACACAGTGCACTTTTAATGTGCAAAGAAACCTTAATAAAAACCTTTCATTTTACTGAAGTACAAACAAGAACAATAGATTTTTTTCCTGATAATATGGTTCTGGATTTCAGAAGTTAAAACAGATGTAATATAGTTGTAATATAATCTTTTTAAACCCAGTTACACACAAACAGAGTTGGAAGACACTGACATTATTGCCTACAGCCATGAGTCTCAGTGGACAATAGGTCATAGCCCTTCCGAAGCCAGTGTATATGGGTATGTTTTGCTTTCCGTTCTACTTCTGTACACTGTGTGTTTTATTGTCCCGATTATTTTTTTTTATTTTTTATTTAACATTTAACAAAATACAATAATAAACATAAAAACAAAACACAAAAACATTGAACAATACTTACAAGAAATGTAAAACAACAAAAACTGCCCACCCCTAAACCACCCCTTCCCCCCAAACACACACTCACAAATTTAATTAAATAAAACAATAATGTGGTAGTGCAGCACAACCACACTGCTACGCCCTCTTATATTTATATTTTGGCCAACTTATAATTTAATTTTCCGTTCTCTCTTTTTTTTTCATTTTTTATAAACATTTTTAATCATTACACTTAACTAATATTTTCACTATCATCATTTCCTTTCATCATCTTTTACTACAATATTAAAGCATAGTTTTTAAAGGCATTTTCTTTCTTTTTTGCCCCTTTAAGCTCTTGGAGCCGAGCTGTGTGTCAGGAGCGATAAAGTGCGTGGACCACCTGTGACTGTGGTCTGTTTTTGACTCAGAGGAGGAAAGGGCAAATCCGAATGGCTCACAGGGCTAAAACTGCATGGGGTCAGAAATGAGGCACTACTACAGATATGATACAGCAGGGATTCTCAAGCTGTGGGGCACGAGTTTATTCGGGTAGAGCAGGGGGCTTTCTATAGTTTGATAAGTTCAGTTTGAGGTTGGCCATATAAACGTTAATACTTTTGTGAATGTTGTTTTGAAGATATGCAATATTTGAATATCAGGTATTTTGTTTAAAATCTAAAAATATCTCAAAATTCTGAAACAAGATTCTGGAACAATTTTGTTGTAATTTTTCAAACAGTGATAAAAAGAAATCCTTCTGCACCTAGCATTTGTCTGTGTATTAAACCTTAAAAATTGTTTTTGCACATTTCCATAATCATATCCTCTGATCTTTGTAATTGTCGGGAAATTCCCCCAAAATATCAACATATTACATTTTTTCTATTGCCCTCACCATTTTATAATAAATGTCTGATTATGGTTTGTAGTTATTTTCCAAGCTTATGTGCTGGTTTATCTTTTTGGTTTAGACCTGGTTCAGGCCTGGGGTTAGACTCTTGGAGTAGACAATGACATCACACTTTTCAATTACAATTGTACGGCTCTGTGGTGCAGTGGTTAGTGCTATCACACAGCAAGAGGGTCTGGGGTTCAATCCCCAAGTCAAGTGAAGCATGTAAATTTGCATGTTCTATGTCTAAAGGTGAGTGCTTCAGTTTCCTTTATGTTAGAATAATTATGTATGTATTTTATCCCATATTTACTGTGAGCATTTATATATATTTTATCCTATATTTGTTATAATCAAATGTTAGAAACATTGTGTGTTTTGAATAATCTCTTTGTGCTCTTGTTATGTGCAGTGTTTAACGTGTGGGAGCAGCTGGTGTGACATCAGAGCGAGATAGGGTCCGAGGTCACCCAACTATGTCAGACATATGTGATAGATGTCTCTTTCCTTACCTCCTTAGAAGCATATATTATCTCTCTGTCTCTCACCCTGACCTCTCAGAAACGTATATTATCTTGCTATCTTTTCCCCCCTTCCCCTTAGAAACATTGTAATCAGGGACTTCCTAAATAAAAAGAGGAGTGCGGCTTTGGGTGGCAGAGCGGGTCGGAGATTGTAACTGCACACTCTCTGCCGTTCTCCTCGCGAGTAAAACTTATTAATCTCTTGTCTTTCTTCTTGCATTTTACAATGTTTAGGTGGGTTTGAACCTGACATTAACTTGGTCCTTCGAGCCGGATTCCAAGACACCTGAAGACTCCATCGGACGTTAAGAATCCAGAAAGACCGTGGCCACGGCGGAATAGTCCCTTTCTCGGGCTGGTTATCTTCACGTCGGTTGGAGTCCGACGGTTGAAGGAATACCGAGGGAGAAAGACAACAGAGGGTGAGTAAGTCTTGACTTAAAAAGAAGCGAATGACTGAGGGTCGTTGCGCGTAGACAAAACCCTATAAATCCTAGGCACTGATAGGTAAGGATGGCGGAGTCCAACTACTAGACACAAGAAAGTGGGCTAGGGAGTAAAATTCCGTAAAACAAAGGGCGGCGGAGTCCTCTTCGTGTTAAATTCCGTGAATAAAAGTAAAATAGGAGTGTGAATGAGTGTGTGAGTGGAAGTTAATAACCACTAGGTTATTAATTTCATACCAAAAGATTGGGGCTGGAAATAGTGAGTTTTGTGGATGTAGAGACAAGATTTCTCCACCTTAACGGGTAAAAGTGAGAAATACCACAAAATAAATTAATCACTATCCCAATCGGATCTTGAAATCAGTCTTAGACTCCCTAGGAGTGACAGACTGATCCAAATTGTGACAAAATGGGAAACTTATTAACAACTAGTAAACCTAGAGACAGGTTACTATGTGAGGATTATAAAATAATGGAAGCAAAAAATGCCGGGTACAATAAATACCTAGACTTATGGATTAAAAAGTATAATTTTAGAGGCAGACTGAGTGTAGTGACCTTAGAGGCATTACGCAACCAGATAAAAGAGAAAACGAAAAATAATGAGAAGAAAATGCGTAAACATGGCATGAGAGAGTTAGACTATTGGTTAGAGATAGCGAGAGTAAAGGAGGAGCGGCAACAGAAAAAACAGGAGAGTAGAAAAGACAGAAATAAAAAAGAAGAAGTGTTTTTTCACAGAAAAGAGGATGATGAGACCACAGCAATAGCAGAAATGCAAATAGTACAGGGAGCAGAAGCAGGAGGGAACACACACCCTCCCCCGTACACTAAAGAGACACAGGCACCCAAAACACATGCGGAAGCAATAAAATACCCACAGCTCCCCGACTCGACAGAACTTAAAGGCGCTGTAGGAGGACCAGTAACCCGTAGTAAGACAGATAAACGCTGGGAATGGTCCAAAGATATGGGTGGGGGTTTAAGTGAAATACCCACAGCTCCAGAATTAGGAACCTCACCGTACAACCCTTTTAAACATGATCTAGACGGCTCAGTTAAACATGATCTAGACGACTCAGACCCCTGCACACGAATATTTCCAATGATAGAAGTAGCAAACCCCAGAGCAGGGCAAGACAATCAACCACCAACTATGATGGTTTATAGAACCTGGACAACAGCAGATGTAAAAAAGGCAGTAGAGGGTGTTACACCCTATAATGAGGACGTAGATCAGTTTTGTAATGACATGGAAGCACTGAGAAAATCCTATAACCTAGACGGACGTGAGGCACAGCAGGCCTGGATGGCCGCACTAGGGCCAAACTGGAGTCATGTTAGAGGAGACTGGAACCCCTCCAGTAATAATGGTGTTGCCTTAAAATATGATGACAGTGAACTGACAACCAGACTTGAACAGTTAGCAACAAGAACAAAGGACAGGTACAAAAAGAAAGCTAACTATGGTGAGATATCCAGAACAACACAAAAGGAGAACGAATCCTTTGAGGACTTTAAAGTGAGGATGACTACAGTGTTTAAAATACACAGCGGACTGACAGAAACTACTGACGTACAGGGAGTTTACCAACAACAGCTTAAAAATGCCCTCCATGCAGGTGTCAGAGAAGGAATCAGGTGTTGGTTAGAAAAACACTATTACGGTATGGCAGGAGCAACTTTAGAAGACTATGTAAATCATGCATTACATGCAGAGAAAGTAGTGGTAGAAAAGAACAGGAAGAAAAACAAACCGGTACAAGTATTCCTCCAAGCAGAAGAAAAGGAAATATTTTTCCAGGGAGGAGCACGCCGTAAATGGGGCAGAGGCAGAGGAGGCCAGAACAGTGACAGAGGCAGAGGAGGATATAAAAGCCGACAAAACAGAGACCAGTACCAGGACCGAGATAATCAGGAACCGAATGTATGTTGGTCATGTGGGAAACCAGGACATTTTGCTAGAGACTGCAGGTCAAGGCCACGAAACAGGCAGAATGAGGGACATAAACATGATTGTCAGGAACTGGCAGAAACTCTAACTAAAAGTAGACCAGATTTACTAGATCAACCGATTGCAGGTAGTGAACTAATATTTGTAGATGGCTCATCTAAAAAGAATGATTTAGGCAAAACTAATACTGGTTATGCTGTAGTAACAGAAACAAAAATATTGAAAGCTGAAGCATTACCCTCTAATTATTCCGCTCAAGCAGCAGAATTAGTAGCACTAACAGAGGCGTGTAAACTAATGAAAGGAAAAATAACAACAATATTTACCGATAGCCAATACGCAGATAGTGACCTGCTACAAGCAGTACAATTACCAATGAAACTAGCAATATGCAAATGCGCAGCACATACAAACAGGACAGACAGAATAGCATTAGGAAATGCATTCGCAGATAAAACAGCTAAAGAAGTAGCAACAAAGCAAAACCAACTGTTACACTTAGAAACGTCAGACACAATAACAGATGAAATATTAAGAGATATGCAACAACAAAGTCCACAGCAGGAGATACATGTATGGATTAAAAAAAAGGAGCAACATTGAAAAATGGCATTTATGTATGTCCTCAAAATAAACCTATCCTACCAAAAAACTTGTTTAAATGGGCAGCAATATTGAGCCATGGTGTAACACATGTCTCAACAGGAGGGATGATAGGGGAGGTAGAGAAACATTATACAACCTATGGATTCAGTTTATACTCAAAAAATTTTTGTAGAGCTTGTTTAATATGTGCGAAGCATAATTCACAGGGAAACTTAAGACCAAAGCGAGGAAAATTCCCACAACCTCAATATCCATTTCAAATTATTCACATGGACTTCATAGAGTTAAATCAAAGTGAAGGCAAAAAGTATTGTTTGGTAATAATAGATGCATTTTCTAAATGGGTAGAACTATTCCCAACTAAAACACCTGACGCTCTGACGGTGGCTAAAGCACTGTGTAAAGACATAATACCGAGATTTGGCATACCTGAAAGAATTTATAGTGATAATGGTACACATTTTGTAAACAGTCTAATTTCACACATTGGAAAGCTATTCCATATTGATTTAAAAAATCACTGTGCATACCACCCTCAAAGCGCTGGTTTAGTAGAAAGGATGAATGGTACAGTAAAAATAGACTGAAAAAGTGTGTGGAAGAAACGGGAAGACAATGGACTCAATGTTTAGATTTAGTTAAACTATACATTAACATAACCAGTACATCAGGGTTGACACCATATGAAACCATATTTGGGAGAATGTACAGATTACCATAATTTAAGAATGAGTGGGAAATAGACGAAGAATCTACTTTAGCAAATTATATTAGAAATTATATTAGAAAAACAAAAGCAAAAAGAGCTAAGATAGCACCCTTCTGTTAATCTCAGGACAAAACAACAATTGGTTGCTTTTGGTAGAACAAGCTGCAAAAGCTGTAAATTCTGATTGTGTCGTATGTTTGGGTGCTAGACCAATACTCCGTGTGATACCAGCAATCATGTCCCCAGAATGTGTAGTTGATGTTATGCAAAAAACCGTCCCACAAATCAACTGCACATCCTGGGACTCAATTTACCCTCTTACACCTGAAGAAAAGAAAAAACCATTGTTTAACAAAAATGTTTTTATGGCTAACTATACATGTATTAATATGACAGGCACAGGTGCAGTGTTAGGCAACCTAACCTCAAAATGGTGTTATGTAATGTTACATGTCGGAAACAGATTTCAACCTGTGTCTAGGGGAGATGTATGGTGGTGGTGTGGGGAAGATAAACTGTATGACAAATTACCAAAGAATGTAACTGGGTTATGTGCCTTAGTGTCCTTGCTCCTACCCACGACCATATATCCCCTCTCGGCCCAGGATGTATTACAAGTGATGAATAGTCTATTACCAGAAGAATGGCATAGATATAAAAGAGCATCTAAGTGGCTAGGAGATAATGATCTTACTTATATTGATGCAATAGGAGTGCCCAGAGGAGTTCCCAACGAGTACAAAATGGTAGATCAAATTGCAACAGGCTTTGAAAATTTACCTATAATTTCAGCAATCTTTCCAATCACGCCTAACAAAAATGTAGACCGAATTAATTATATACATTACAATATTCAGAAACTCGGAAATTGGACGCAAGCTGGATTTGAAGCTGTACATGAGCAACTGGCAGCCACATCACTGATGACATTCCAGAATCGCATAGCCTTGGACATGCTATTAGCAGAAAAAGGATCTGTGTGTGCGATATTTGGAGATCAGTGTTGTTCTTTCATCCCAAATAATACTGCATCCGACGGCAGCTTGACCAAGGCGATAGAGGGTCTCCGTACCCTTAACAAGCGCATGAAGGAGCAGTCTGGCATAGACCAATCAATGTGGGATGACTGGATGGGTGTATTTGGCAAGTACAAAGCACTCGCGACCTCTGTACTGCTCTCAGTAGCTGTGTTCGCCGCGATTCTGACTTTGTGTGGATGCTGTTGTATTCCCTGTCTCCGTAGTCTAATTAATCGCTTAATCACCACAGCAATAGGCCCTAGTCCAGATGACAGGGCATTCATGTTACACCTTTTAGCTGATGGTGACTCAGACGTTGAGGACTCCACTGAGGCATTCGCCACATTGTTTAGAGACGAGAAATAAACATTTCTGTAAGTAACATAAACCTCTGGGTGTAATCTTATTTTGCTGATTTATGAATTTATAGCTGAAAATCGAGAGAAGTGGTTATAAATGATTCCATCTATGCAAATATGTGATAAACAGGAGGGAAATGTTAGAATAATTATGTATGTATTTTATCCCATATTTACTGTGAGCATTTATATATATTTTATCCTATATTTGTTATAATCAAATGTTAGAAACATTGTGTGTTTTGAATAATCTCTTTGTGCTCTTGTTATGTGCAGTGTTTAACGTGTGGGAGCAGCTGGTGTGACATCAGAGCGAGATAGGGTCCGAGGTCACCCAACTGTGTCAGACATATGTGATAGATGTCTCTTTCCTTACCTCCTTAGAAGCATATATTATCTCTCTGTCTCTCACCCTGACCTCTCAGAAACGTATATTATCTTGCTATCTTTTCCCCCCTTCCCCTTAGAAACATTGTAATCAGGGACTTCCTAAATAAAAAGAGGAGTGCGGCTTTGGGTGGCAGAGCGGGTCGGAGATTGTAACTGCACACTCTCTGCCGTTCTCCTCGCGAGTAAAACTTATTAATCTCTTGTCTTTCTTCTTGCATTTTACAATGTTTAGGTGGGTTTGAACCTGACACTTTACCACCACAGCTATTATGGATTTCAGTCAAATTCAAAAAAAGACAAAAGATATTTATCAAGTCTTAGAAGATAGTGTGAGTATCATAGGTTTTTCATGTCTGAACCCTCTGCATTTATCCAGCTATAAACTGTCCAAATGGCATCCCTTTTAACTGGATTACCTACTCACTTGAGGGTCATTGGAGACATACTGACCAACAACCAATTGCTCACATTAAGCTACAGAGCCTGGTTAACAAATGTGTATAGCCTGATGACTCAATAGTGCTTACCTTAAGAAAGAACTCGCACAGGCACACACAGGTCAAATGTAATTAGGCCAATAAAAGCCCCTTTATGCAACAACCACCAAGAACGATTATAGGTGTGATTGGTGGTGACCTAGTATTGTGATGTTCTTGACCACAACAAGAATTGGTGACATTAGTGAGCTGATTAGTTAGCTGATATAAAACATGTTCTTTCAATTGGTCTGACTCTGACCTATATAACTAGCCCAGGCCAAAAACTCTGAATCACAACCACATCTCAATGATGTTAAAGGTGCATGATTTAATTTTTCAAGCGGAGGGTACAGCACTTGCTTGTCTTCATGGAGATTGCGTTGCTTGGAATATTCTACAGTAAAGCAATAAATCTATAAAGTTCCATGCAGACAAACAGCTGACACCACCAAGTTACAGGTCAGAACTGTGGAATCAGTCCGAAACTGTTCCTGTAACTGCTTATTTACATATTAAGCCCTATGAAAAATAAAATAATATAAATGAAAACGTTATATAAATTAGTATCCATAGATTATACATTAAAGGTGCACTTCTAATAGCATGAGAGCACATTTGTTCCTTAATAAATTAAACAAGGATGTTACTCTAAAGCGGACTGAACATGTGCTCCTTCATTTCTGTAGTTTTCTAAATGGATTATGAATGGATGGAGGAAATTCACAATATCAAGAGTAAAGCCTCTCGAGGCCGCCCTGGTGAATGTGCAGCGCTGAAATTGACTTGAGTCAGTCTTTAGTGAGGCCCATAAATACAGAGAGTTTTCAACACAAATCTGCTGCTCAGGGACTTTAATTGGATTGCAGCTGCTGAAAAGTCAAGAGCTCTCCACTGCTTCCCGTGCTGTTCTGGTACTCACTGTTAAATATTACATGTGCCAATCATCCTTCAGCTCGGGTGTTTTCCACCATTTTAAAATACACGCTGAAATATGAAATTAGTCATGCCTGACATTTACTATCCAAGAAGTTTCAAGCACTTTCTGTAAAAGATTGTAAAGCAAAATGAGCATTTTGGCTTACTGTTATTAATGGTATAAGGTTTGTATGTATGTGTTTGTATGTTTGTATGTTCCTAATAGCCTATCTAATTAACATTATGTTATTCTCAACTTTGAGTGATCCCTCCAAAATATCCCTACATATAATAAACAATATGCTGTTGAACCTAAATGCATTACTATACATAAAATAGTCATCTTCATTTGATGATGCTGAAACCCCACACTCTCACACAAACACACACTTTCTCTGCTGTGGCATTGTAAGCACTGTATTGTAACTAGTGCTGTCAAAAATATCAAGCTATTAACGAGTTGACGCAAAACAATTTTAACGCCGTTTTGTTTTTTGTTTTTTTATCGTGAGATTAACGTCCTTTGTGACGTAGTAGTACTTTTTCCATAAGCTGTGGCCACTGACAGTAACGTTAGAAAAACTACAGGATCCAGCTGTAAACAATTTCTACGAAACTGAGAAGTCCCGGTTGGAGGAGGTGGGCCAAAGCGCGGCACGACCGCACATGCACTCGCACACGCATGACTTCATCACACAAACCCTGCGCGCGCGCGCCGGTGCCACCCACGCGAGGAAAACACGAAACAAAGTCCACTCCAAAACATACGGCGAATCCGCACCCACCCCCGACAAGGACCGCGGACAGAGACAGAAGCCCCGCAGCCTCCCGGCCGCCCAAACTCCCCCGCACCGCCACCACATCCACAAACCCACGGAGGAGCGCGCACCGCAGCAGGACCCACATTGGTCCCACCACTCAATAGACACCCCATGCCACTGGACCCACCCTCTCCGCCAAAAGCGACAAACAAACAGAGCCGTGTGACGACGCCATCGGCGCAGGTGCGAACCCGGGCCACAGAACCCCAGGCAACCGCGCCCGAGCACGGCACGGCCCAAAAGTCCCACCGCAAGTGCGCCCCTAGTAGAGCAGGCGTTGGGGCAGACAAACACAGTCGTGCTAATTGGAGATTACTGGACATCCCTCAGTAATGAGAACTACCTCGCGGTGACATCACATTATTTCACCCACAGTGGAAACTTCAGTCGCTTTGACTCTTATGAAGACAGAAAAGTATGGGGTGCCAAGCATAACACACCATATTTCGTGGACAAAATGCCTTTCGTGCCACGAAATAGATACAATGGTCATGAAATCGTAAAACACCACGATGCCTTTTGTTCATAAAACCCATTTCGTAAATTTGTGATTCACGAAATGCATTTCGTGGAAGGAAGCATATATGCAAACTCATGAAATCCATTTCGTAAATCACAAAATGCATTTCGTGGACGAAAGGCGTCTGCACACTCACGAGATGCATTTCGTAAATTTGCGAAGAACTCAACACAAAAATGCACCTGACAATAATGAGTGAACATACAGTTCACCACTGTCGCTCAGCCTAATATGGAATTCCATCCTGCCGGCGCCCCGTTTACGGCTGACAAAATGCGTACATAATATGCACAATAGCAATTTATTTGTTTATATTCTGTTATATGGTACAAAAAGATATGTTTTAGCCAGAGATTGGATAGCGAAAACCTTGTACAACATTGCCACCTTGTGTTGCGAAATGGGTTTTGTGGATGAAATACATTTCGTGGACGAAAGGTGTCTGCAGACTCACGAAAAGAAAACACACTGCATTTCGTGGCACATAAGCATAAATGTCCTTCATTTCGTGGGCAAAATTACTTGTCAAAAATAAATGTATTTTGTCCACGAAAGAAGTGAATCCAGCCTTATGTCAACGAAAGGAAAAGTCAGCAGTAAATTTCGTGCACGTAATAACTAACCTGTTCTGTATTTTGTCCTCGAAATGACGTGCTCTTTTCATCATTTCGTGGTTACAATGTTAACTGATTTGCGTATTTCGTGGATAAAAGGCATCGTGGTGTTTTATGATTTCATGACCATTTTATCCATTTCGTGGCACGAAAGGCATTTTGTCCACGAAATAAGGTGTGTTACACTTGGCACCCCACAGAAGAGAAGCACTTCACTCACACTGATGCAGAGCACTTCATGAAAGTGGAACATGAGAGTGGAACATCGAACACGAAGTTCTCACTGACACTTGTTATGGTTTGCAATTAAAAAAAAAACATTTGCACAAAGCAAGGATATCCACTTTTCTATGTTGATAAGAGTATTAAAACGATGATTCGAGGGATAAAAATGTGGGATTAATCGCAAGTTACCTATGACGTTCATGAGATTAATCGGGATTAAATATTTTAATCAATTGACAGAACTAATTGTAACATATTGAATTTAATGCATTGTACTGCCTAATGTCTGTTGTTGTATTTTGTTGTATAAAATAAAATAAAAAAAAATAAAAAAAAATAAAAAGAAAAAAAGAAAAGAAAAGAAAAGAAAAGAAAAGAAAAGAAAAGGATAATATGGTTGTCTTGATCAAGTCCCCAGGCACTGTACTGTGATTGCCTGCCCATAACAGGTTGACCCAGGTTGAAGACTGGGTCACAAAGCACAAAGCCTTCAGGGACAGTAAAGTATATTATAAACATGCCTTGACCTTTTGAAATTATACAGATTAACATGTACGAGGCCCTGACACCTGTTTGTGTTTATGCAGCTCTTTCTTTCCCTTGAATGTTTTACAGTATGACATTAATCTTTTTTTTTTTTTTTTTTTACTGGTTAAAAATACACTACATACATTCTTTCTATGAGCAGGGTTTACTCTACATACTGACCTGTAACTTGGCCTGGTAATAAGCACTGTTTGTTTCCATGAAGATACATTTAATGTCACACTACTGAGCATTCCCAAGCAATATCATCTCCATAGAGACAAGCAAGCGCCATACCCTCTACCAGTAAAGTTACAAAATGCTCCTTTAATAAGTACTTAATGTTTTAAAATGTGGTGTTCTTCTGACTTATCACTTATATCATTCAAGTGCATTTATACCATTGTGATTGTCAAAATTCAGTAATAACCAACTAAAAAGATTTTAACCAACTAAGAAGTGCAGCATGTGCAGTTCAAAGACATAAGTAAGGAACTATTGGATTGTGTGAAATATGATATTAGTTTTTTTCATATCCATGGAGATTGTGCAAGAGGCTAAGGAGCTAGCTATGGACATTTGAGATGCTACAGGCTTTTTACACCATATGTGGCAGTAAATATGGCAAAAGGCCTTCCAGAGTAAATACTCCAAGATTTTCCAGGGAAAATACCTAGAGGGAATGAACCTTTTCATTACCATCTGAACGAGGCCTTTCCTGTTGTGGTCACCTGGTTCCCCCTAGACACTGCTGTGATGCAGCAAGAAGCAGAGGAGGGACATGTTTGACTCTTCCTTTCCTCAAACTGCTGACACAGATCTGCTGACCCTACTCTGCTGTGATTTAGCTTACTTTTGTTTTTCATTTAATTTAATTTTTTCACTCCTTTCCATTCATCAACGCAGATATTTCTTCTTCAAGGTTTAAATCTTGTCAGTGGTCCTCCATGTTCCTCAGTTCGTCTCACACCTGGCTGAGATGTCACATAGATTATTCATCCCAAATCTCACTGTGACCGGAGCCATGCAACCTGCTCGCCCCCCACGACCCTCACTCAACTGCTGTGCCTATTTTCCTCCACAAGTGCCTTGGCTATATCTACCCACCTGCACAATCCAGCTCCAGACTCCACACTGAGAGGTTTAAAATGGGTCTTTTGGCGGTCGATAAAGGCCACTGTGAAATATTAATGATTAGCTGTTTGAAAAGTTAGTTTTAGGATTGCACAGCACAGTCAAGCTAAAAGCTTTGAACACAGACTTTTTCTTTTTTTTATTGATTGGAGTGGAACAATGTGTCACAGGAGAACATTACATTCACGTTTCATTTTGCTCACAGTTACAAGTTCAGAGTGAGCTGGGTGTTAAAATTTGTCTGTTAATTTTCCTCTGTGACTTGCTGTTTGAAAAATGCATTACCAAATAATTGCTCACATTGGGTCAAATTAGTGGTTAGTGGTTTGTCAATTAAAAATTAAAAAGTAGATTTAAGAATAAAAGAGAATGCATATCTCCTATTTTGCATCCATTCAGTTGAACTGCACATGTATTGTTCAAAAATACCTTGACCTTTTGGGATAATACAGTTAATACTTAGAATATGTATTTAGTTACAGAATACTGAATTAAAATGTAAAATCTGCAACATATTCCGTTACATGGTTCAATCAGAGTACTGTATTCTACTTGAAATACTTTTATATTGAGTTGGATAATATTATACTCAGTTTTAATTCATCTTTATTCCAGATTCATGGTCCATTTTTAAAACAGATAAGGACAGTAACAATACAAAACAATAAACATTTATGTTTTTAAAAGACAGCCGTACCAGTGTCTCCACATATTAGACTGATTTCGTATTGCACTGAGTCTCAAATTTGTGAGTGCCATTATTACATTGTCTGATTTGTTTAATGTACAGTTTTATCTGCAGACTAAAGTTCTTAGTACAGCTTGCAGAATGTTTGCACTAACAAACATCTCAGTCGCACTCGTCCATCGTGGCCTCCTCAAAAGCACCCGCAAAGCATCGCTGTAGGCCACCTGCAGTCTTTGCAAAATGGCTTTTTTGTAATTAATCCAGAGGTGGGCTGTGTATAACGGTGTACAATACAATTTAAACAATAACAACTTTACATCATTTGTACAAGAGCCAAACTTACACATAAGAGTATTTGCCTGGGCATAGAGCATCCTACATTGTCTATACATATCATCATAATCTGCCATGTCTGCAGTGATGACATGCCCAAGATATTTAATTTTTGTTGTAACAGTCAACACAACATTCGACAGGCAAAAGTCAGGATATTTCATGTGCTTGTCTTTTCTAGTCCTACAGATCATGCCCATACTCTTGGTTGCATTATACTTTATATCGTGCTCCACACCGTAAGATGAACAGATGTTGAGTAGCTGTTGGAGACCAGCAGTGTTTGGACTAAAAACGACCAGGTCATCTGCATACATTAAATGATTCACAACAAGATTTCCAGCCACACAACCAGTTTGACATGTTTCAAATTAAATAAAACTTGGGACAGAATCCCCCCATCTGACCACATTGCTGACCCTAAAACGGGCAGACAAACTGATCCCCACTTAATCTGCATTGTCTGCTGTGCATACCAATACATCAAAATACGCACAATGTATTTGGGTACATTCATCTGAATCAACTTCATAAATCATTTCCGGTGATTCACCCTATCGAATGCTTTGGATGCATCTAAAAAAACACATAAAAACTGATGAGTTCTGCCTCTTGTATTTATCAGTAATCTCTTTTAGAGCATACACATACTTGTCTGTGCCCAGCATAGCCTTAAACCCAAACTGGTTGTCTGTAGATTTAATAAATTGTGAGATCCTGTCCAGCAGGATTATTTCAATAATTTTTGACATGCTGGCCAGAGCTATAGGTCTGTAATTGTCAGAATTGTCAACTTTCCCAATTTTATCTTTAATACAGAGACTAGCAATACAATTAACACAGAGTCAGATAAAAATCCATGAACAAGGAAAGCAGTGAGACAGATGGAAAGCAATGGTGCTAACCTCACACTTGCAAACTTTAAATGCTCTGCTGAGACATCATCCTGCCCACTGGCCTTATTATTAGACAGTTTGGTGATAGCTTTAAGGACTTCATGTGACAGAATTACATCTGCATGGTCAGCATCATTCAAAATACAAGGCTCGCCCTGAACGCAGTTAAATAAGCTGCTGTAGTGCTGACGCTAAAGCTCCAAAATGTTTTCGCAGTGCCAGAGGTGCCATCTATTGCACATGGCAGTGATGATTTACTGGCAGTCATGCTTTTTACTTCTTTCCAAAACTCAAATGTGTTGTTCCAAGAGAGTTTTCTGGCCATCAAGTCCGCTCTCATAGCTTGTTCATTCTTGGTTATAATATGAACTGCATAGATCCAGCATTTGTGACCCTCTTTTGTTCATAAACAGTCCATGTCTTGGTCTTCCTGACATTATCCACGCCTGGGAAGCTTCTCGTGCCTTAGCATAAAATTCAGCCACATGGGCATTCCACCCTGGCCTTCCTTTCTTTTTAGATTTTGTTTTTGGAAGGGATACACTTGACTTAAACAACACTTTGACAGTCTCCTCATACATTGCACTAACAGCTGATCTGTGTTCAGTTTTTGCAGTTGCCATCTCTGCACATGACTGCTTCCTTGGGCAGGTGGATATTTCTAAACAGATTATCAGTGCTCACAGAATAGGACAGAATTTCTTCTCTTGATAGAGAATTACAATCTAAACAGAATGTATCACTTACTTTTTCGTACACTTCAACCAACAGTAGACAATGACATTTTATTTGCATCCCGAATGGAATGTGATCAGATGTTGAGAGTTCATAAAATATTTTCATGTCTGTCAATGATGCACGTGCATCTGCTGTAGCTATACAGTGGTCCAGCCAAGAGGAGGTGTGCCAAGCCTCACTTATGTATTTAAAACGATCTGCAGGCAAGAGGGCCTTTGTTGACAGTATTAGACCATTATCCTCACAAAACTGGTTCAGGTGATTGGCAAACATAGATTTATCATCCATAATGTCTGAATCAAAATCTCCAATTACAAGCACATTTGAGAACTTCTTATCATGTACAAATGAATTAATAAAAGTCAGTCTATTAAGATATTCTGTCTCATTAAGTTGGCATTCATATGGGGTGTACACATTTAAAATGACACATTCCTTGCCGTTTTGTGTAAGGTGGATTCGCTATACACCAGTCCACTTCCAAGTCTGATTATATTAATAAAAGAGTCAAGCCTCTTATTCCAGAGGATTGCAACTCCACCAGGCGCCCTCTTATTATTCCATCTTCAGTATCGACACAGGACTCCCTCAGCTCCGTGAAAATTATGGTTTAATGAATATAATCCGTCCAAATCCTGCTTCGTCAGGAGTGTCTCTTGTAGACACAGTGCATCGCATTGACTCAACAGGTGACCCACAACAACCCTGCAAGCTCTATCCTCTGCACTCTGCCCCGAGCGCAGGCCGCGACTATTGTATGAGATGACTTAAAGATTCATATCTAAGTTTTTATGCCTCTGTGCCAGAGGTCAGTGGAGCCCCACTTGTCTGCGTACCCACAGCGCCATACGGTCTATGGTTAGCGCCACCACTAGCCCTGCTGCGTGGCTCATAAAAACGCCGCACACAAGTGCCCACTGGCCAAATCTTCTCTTTAAAAGAGGCAAATCTACCATTGGCAGTGGCTATTTTCTGGCACACAACTTCACGACTAAGGTGAGCAGATAGTCAGATAGTGACTGGACATCTCGGTCAGATGAGAATCTGGAGGCGAAAACACTCACCAGTGTCCACGATTTCCAAACGCTTCCCCGGGTTCCTCGTGGCTGTACGGAGGACTGCCCCTGGCTGTCGTTTTCCCTTTTTAACGACAACACTCCACTTTGGGTATCCCGGTGGATGCACCTTTCCATCGCCGCAATCACCTGGGACTCGGTCTTCTTCTCGCCCCCATAAAGAAGCAGTAGCACCACCGGCAGCCTCGGTCACCTGCGTAGTCCCGGCCCCCGCATTCATCGTAGAGCCGCCGCCATTGCCACGGCGGGGGGTTTCCAGCGTCGCTGATCCACATTGCGACACACTCCAGGCCACACACCCGGCGGTTCACGTCGGTTGTAACCGCGTGGAGATCTGCGCACACATCCGCTTGTCCCTTTAGCGCGCTCCTCAAGGCACCGATGTCGGGTTGGAGATGCTCCATTTTCTTGAGCAGGCCGCACACATCCATGCTTGAGAATGTCACAGGAGACAAATCATCCAAATAGTGAGATACAAATCGGGGTACATTTTCCCGACATTCATTGAGGACTTTTAAGCAGCTCTTTATGTTGTTAATGTCCTTTTGAGGTCCTTTATGACATTACACTGCGTAGTAGGGCACAGCTCAAACGTGTTTGCAGCCCGTAAAACAAGCTCATCCTGGCTTAATGTTCTAGATTTTACAGCAAGGAAGTTTAAAAATTCATCCTCCACTATTATTTTACCATCCAGTGTCTTGTAGATTTCAGGTTTCAGTCTAGAAGGAGCAAAGGCAGGCGCAGCTGGAGCAGAGTGCTGCACCATCCGCCATATTTTGACATACTGTATACTCAGAATATAGTGTAAAGAAGATGACATATCATTACAAACAACTATTTTTGTTGCTATGCATTAATTTAAGTCTAATTAGAGAAGGAAAAATCACACATGCACCCACTGCAAGAGCTGTTTTCTATTTTTCTTAATAATACTGTGCTATTCAAAGCCAAAATTGCATGATGAAGTACTATCCTTATTCCTTTGAATTTAGAAAAGTAATTGAATTTTAAATACCACCAAATCAAAGAGTAAGTGTACCAGAATGGAAGTACTCAAAACTAGTATTCAGAATACGCATTTTCGGTACATGTATTCAGTTAATTCCCAACACTGCCTGTAACATGGCCTGGTGGTGTCTCTTGGTTATTTCCATTGAGATAAGTAAGACAGTTTTATTCTGCACCTTTAACACAACACTGAACTTTTCAACTTGTCTCGCCCCTTGTAGTTTTTGTCTTATACTTATCTTCTTTGCTTGTATGCCTTTGGTTTGCCTGTGTTTATACTCTACAGTGCACCATTGACTGATGATGTCTGTGCCTGTATTTCTCACACTACATTGAACTAATCAGAGCTGAAGTCCCATATGGCCTAGGCAGAGAGTGAGTGGGTGTTTAGTTACTTTATCAGAGGAGCAGGAAGTTATGTAAAACCTAAACAACTGTAGGAAACCACTAAAAATAGACCCGTAACACTGGTATTAGGAGAGGGACCCTATCACTTACACCTACTTTGAAGCCACTTATGTAATGGCCAATTAAATATGCATCTCAAGAGTATGAAGATGAAGAGTGCTTTCAAATACTGCCGAGTACTCTGAGAAATTCTGTCAGTTATTTGATGCGAGTCTGGAATCACAATTGTATCCCTATCATGCACACAGCTTTGAAATTCTTGTCTTGTTTATGCCCCCATTTTTAATCTGATATCTTCTGAGTCAATTGTCAGTGTTTCTTTTGCCTTGATCTTGTTATATAGAAATACTATGCAGCTATTATGAGCAAACTGAAGAACTAGAGAATAAGAATTTGCCTGTGTACCAAAATGGAGTTATTTTAACCTTAGCAATATTGAAACATTCAACCATGCAAACACAGATAAGTACGTTGAAACAGAGACAATGTTCCATTTGTTAGTCTTAATTTATCTGTTATTATTTTGCCATTTAGGTTTTTAAATGGTATTTGTTAAAATACCATAAAGTCACAATTTTGATTTTTTCACATTTATAGTTTTCACATGACACACCTCCATTGCTGCTCCATTAGTTTTGATACAGACAGACCACGTGTGCCCCTGATTGGCTAATCCACCTGTCAGTCATCCCTATTTGATACCAGGGAGATTCACCAGAGACCAGACTCACATTTTCGTAAAATACTGGTAGAAGTGTGAATTCTGAATCACAGGCAAAATAATTGTAGGTCTGTTTACTCTAAGTCAGTTGCCTGGGATCCAGAGTACACACTTCCCCAATAAAATTACACAGAGATATTCTGGACTTGCCAAGCAAATAGGTCAGTGTTTCTCAGCTTTTTCAGCCATGACCCCCATAACAATATCAACTGACCTGATTCAACAAGCACTCGAAACATGTCAAGGTAAACATTAACATTAACTGGTCTGTTAGAAGAAAACAGTGTTTAGAGTAAAAGGAGACCAAATGAAGCTCTTTGGAACAATACAAATTCACACTGCAACCCTCAAACTGTTTAATTTGATCATTTTTAGGACTTAGATTACTTGTATCAGGTGTCAAGCCTAGTTTAAGGCTATACACACAAATTTACAATATTTTCCCATAATCTCTGGAGACCTCCTGAAATTAATTCGCCAGATTTAGAACCACTGCTCTATTGGTTATCAGGTTGTTTGTTAATATACATTACATCATACCTAGCTGATCTAACAAGAGGAAAATACAAAATGGTGCAATCATCATCATCAGTCTTATGTACCTTGTAGTGTACCTTCGCACTACACTCCCCATTATTAATTTTCAGGGGCTTCGTGAAGAGTCCATGACATCCGTGACTAACAGTAGCTCGAGGCAGGTTTTGCAACACCTGTATACAAAAGGACACACATGGCAGACAGGGACATATCAAGGCTGTTACACAACCATCTGAAGTTGGATGATTCACTTTCATAGAACTCATGATAGGGGCATTAATCGATGCTTAGCCTATTACAATATCATTACCATAACTTAAAGGTCCTATATTACACAAAATTGACTCTTATGAGCTTTATGCCATGTTATAATGCTGCTACCTCATCAAAAACATACCTGGAGTTGTGATTTGTTTCATTCACGCATGTTTGAATAACTCTTTATTATTAGTCTGTCTGCATCTCCAAAGCTCAAAATGCTCTGTTCCACCTTGTGATGCCAGGAAGAGGTAGTTTTCAAGTTAACAGCTCCTTTTACCTTTAAATTGCAAATGATTCTAGCAAAGGTGTATGGAGTTTAAATACACAGGGGAGCACTTCCTGTATTACCACATGACATAAGAACTTAGCTTAAATATGCAGGCTTTCTGTGTTAAACATGTGTGAATGAAACAAAACATAACTCCAGGTATTTTTGTGATCAGGAAACATTATAACATAGATCAGTTAATAGTGTAATATTAACATAATCATTAACTTTAATCAAATAAAGTAACTCCTTATTCATTACTTTCAATTTCCAGTTATATACAACACTGAGGATTTTTTTCCCATTCAAAAGATACAATAGGCTATATATTTGTTAATTGCCCATAGCTATGGCAATGGTCTTAATTTTTCATCATTCTGAAACCCATGGATATGTACATTGTTGTTTGGTTCCAGTAGACTGCACTTAAGGTACCTATGCGCTCTTACCTTTCCATAAGTGCAGTGAAGTATGAAAGACTTGAAGGGAGTGGTTTGACTTCTGCCCAGTCTTTAGTCCTCACCAGTTTCAGCACAACACATGTGGGGCTATAGGTCAAAAATCCCACACAATGGAAATAAACAAGTTGGTCCAAACACAGCCATTAATACATCCAGTCCTTCAAATTGAGTTGACCCTCACTTATGTAAGTCCAACACCTATCTGCCCATATGCCTTCACTTATGTAAGAGTATCCACCTGGTATATATATCAAATGTCTAGTCTAATAGGCCCTGTTGTTAACATCTGATACCATGATGATGTGTTTCGTTCAGGACAAAGCACCTGTGTTATTCTTCCCTCCATCGTCGTCACACTCAGGAGGATCTGACATCTGTGAAAGACAAAGTCTGGTGTAAAATATGCACAGAGTCACAATGCCCTTAAAGATAAAAGGTCCATATTATGCCATTTTCTGATTTATAATATAATGTTTCCTCATCACAAACATACTTGGAGTTGTGTTTTGTTTTATTCACACATGTTCAACACACAAAGCCTGAATATTTAGGCTGTGTTCTTCTCTCAAATGGAAAACACTCCATGTTCCACCTGGTAATGTCATGTGGTAATACAGGAAGTGCTCCACACCTTGACTAGAAACATTTGGACAATTTCAGCCTTGGAAATTCCAATTTATACTTAACTAAAGGTAAAAGATAGCTGTTAACTTGAAAACTTTCACTGTATGATGTCACAAGGTGGAACAGAGTTTTGAGCTTTGGAGATATAGACAGACTCAGGCTGTGTTCACGTGCAAAGCGTCAAATCAGGCTTCCCGCGGCCAACGCGCCACTGAAACATTCGCTTGAAGCCGCTTCAGACACGAGAATTAGACGCTCTGTTTGCAGGGCGTACATTCGCCTTGGTCACCTCCTACGTCCTATAAGGGAAGAGCATTTGACTGAAGACTCGGGCAGACAGTACGCAGCATGCCGCAGAGTTTGGAGCCAAATGGAGAGCAGAGGGGAGACAGCAACATGGAGTACAAGCGGCGTGCAGTCAGGGGAGGCAGTCCTCACCAGTCCTTTTGGGAATAAAGAACTCTTCATTGTCAATAAGAATAAACATATACAAAATATATAAAGTATTTGTTTAACATTATTTACCCACAACCAAGTTTTCTCCTACGTTACGGACTTCAGCTCACTATGACAAGTCACTCATCATTAGTGCGGATGGAGCATCAAGACCCCAATTTGTCATTTACATATTTATTATGTTTTTTCTTCCTTTTTGTGTTTAAACAAAATAATTTATTAAAACTATGTTTTTATTAGTTAATGTGATTTTTGTGTGTTTGTAAAGAAAAGCAACTTCGAGCGCATCAACATTTTTGAGCCTACACTTGGCCTCATGAGCTGTAAACCTCACTGCACGTCACCTGGCCTAAAGCCGAACAGTTTTAGGCTGTGTTTAACATGGACCAGTCAGAGGCAGTGGGTTTACTGAGGTTGCGGGAAAAGCCTCACCACTTATGACTCAGTGGGCCTGCAGATGCCCCTGCCCAGCTTCTGTGCGCTCGGGGTGGGAGAGCGGGGAACATCCACACTTTGACCAGCGCATGTGTAACACGTTATAGGGTAGACAAACTGACTGCAGTAGGTAAGTGGTCAGAAATAGATTCAATAAGTAGCCATAAGGTAAGTGAATGAAAAGTGGACACAAAATAAAGTTGGTAATATGAAAGACTTTATTATATTATTCTTTGTTCATAGGTTTGCAATAATAATTATAGTCTTATATTTTTGATGACAGGTATGCATTATAAATAGTACAGCTATACATTAAAACAGCAAAACAAAAAGTGAGTCCTGTGAAATCATATACAGTAATGTCCAATTTGGGGTATAGTCCATGTAAGTATGAACAAGCAGTGGTTCAGACTGAGATTCAAAGTTCTTAGAGTTAGGTTTTAGAGCCTGCAAGATAGGAAACAGTTCGATTTCCTACCATAAAGTGGTGTATTCTTAGCTCGTCATCACAGACTCACAGATGAAGTTGCCATCACAAAGGGAGGGGGGAAAAACCTGACCTGCACAAGGTCAAAACCCAAAAACCCCAATTATATTCACATTATAAATTAGCTTATAGGCTATAAACTAAATCTGTAACTTGGCCTTATGGCATCATCTGATTTTCTTTATCAAGATAAGTTTAAGGCCATATCCTGTGGAACATTTCAGCCAAGGTAATATCTACATACCCTCCACCATAAAACCTACATAGAGCACCATTAAACATTGCTGCTTTAAAAGAAGATGGGAGTTAAAACAATAAAATAAAAACACTAAACCTTTTTGGAACCTTTCTGACAGATAAGTAGCAGCCGAGTAAAACTTGATGGGAACAACATATTCTTCATGTTGATTCGGATGCACTTGGATTCTAATTTGATCAGGAAAAAAAGTGCTAAAAATCCCCTGATTAGACTACACTGTTGCCACAAACTGGCAGTCCTCAAATGTTTTAGCAAATAAATGGGATCCTTTCCCATTTGGAAGCAAGCAGGACTGTGAGTGTTGGGTGTAGAATCTGAAATAAATTCTTAGTCTTCCTAAAAAGCTGGGTGCGACTGCGACAGTGGTGTAGCAAATAGCCTATGAACTAAAGGGTAAACCACCTCAGAATTATTTTCATCTATTTTCCATTTGAAACTCCAATGGGCACACTCACAAGTCATTACAATCAATAAATACATTTGGTCTCATGTAGTCCTACACTATAGAGGTCACACTTCTCAATATTCAAAGACTGGTATAGATATTATTACCATAGACACATAGACTAGCTTGATTTCTCTTCAACTTTATATTTAAATTGGCTCACTATTTATATATTTTTAATTACTTAAAATATAATTTTCTCTGAAATATTGTATTTTAAACTTCACTGAAATTGATCATATAAAATCAGAATTGAATTTACCATATCATCCACACCCGTGTATAGGACAAACATCAATTTTATCATTACTGGTTTTTAGTCAACAAAGTGACTTCCCTAGAATCAAACCAACTGCCACCATCTGTGAGACAAACAATTAATGTTGAGTTTCAAAATTTGGCTTCAAGGTGCATTGTGTTACTTCTCTGGTGAAGGGTCCATCAAAAGATTTTCTCCATGGAGATATTATTGCTTTGTCTGGAATGTTTCACAGTATGGTATTAAATCTTTATCTTCATGGAGACCAAACCAGACCAAGTTACAGGTCAGATCTGTGGAGAGAACCTCGCTCAGTCAGAATTTTGTAGGTATTTTTAAGCTATAAAACCACCTGCAATTTAGTAAATGTAAGGAAGAGCTGTTTAATACCATACAGTGAAAAATTCCAAGCAGAGCAATGACATTTCCATAGAAACAAGCAGGTGACAGACCCCCAACCAAAAAGTTACAGAGTGAACCTTTAAACCAGTTGTACTGTTTGTTAAAGAACACGCAAACTGACCTGAATTCACTCCCATCTCTCCTTATGGCATTAGCATTGTTTTGCTTACATGCTTTGCATACAGAGACTCCACTGGCACATGAGATCTGCATTCAAACTCTTATGTAGTTTATCTCCTCCTTTTCAGCTAACAACCTTTTAGTTTTGAGTGGCTGTAAACAAGACATCTACTATATTCACTCACTGCACAAAACCAATGTATATAATCTTTAGTGTACTTTTGCTGATAGCCTGACAGTAAATATTGTCTTTAGCTACACTTTTCTATGAGTGCCCGGCGCTAGCGTAATCCATGTTGACTGAGCCGAGTGTATGTAAAAGGCCATTAGTCGTAAGTTGTGTTGGTCTCGCCTGCTGCTTGGGACAGCACATATGTGGACACTGCAGCGTTGCCTGGGGAAAGTGAGGAGGCACACAGCTGATCCCCCACATTAAAGACTGTCTAATAAAATCAGCCTATTCTGGGATTGATTTGGGTTCTTACAAGGATAGAGTTCAAATGCAATGTCAGATTTACAACTTATACTTACAATAAGAAATACATGTTTAGGTTTCAACTACAAGCTGATGACACCAAATGTTGATAGATTTTTTTTTAAATGTATGCGTGATGTAGAAAGCTGTAAAAAGTTATCATTAAAATGATACTTCATTACTTCAAATTAAAAGTGTCACAGGTAAGAACAAATGAAAAAAGTATTTTATTGGCACCATTGGAGCATGTTATTTGTATGGGTTATTATGTTTCAGAATCACAAAGCCTAATGGTTCTTTGTTTAATATTGTCAGAACAGCCTGAGGGTGACTGAAAGCCTTCAGTGTCATAAAACACTTGGAAATGTTTACTGCTGTTACACCAGAACAGCTTAAATAGTAAACAGTGTTGTAGGGTTCATGGTAAAGTACAGAGCCGTCACACACATTATCATTCAGCGTGTGTGAGTCACAGCTGAAACACCGGTTAGCGCATTACATTTATCAGTTTTGCTTGGACGGACAATGGATGGACTCCTTATCTGCCATGGTAAATATTGAACATGCAGTGGCTCATCTGATAATGCACGGTGGATGGACAGGTATCCTGACAGGTAGAAGGTCTCAAGTGGATCATGTATTATGTTAGCTGTTCAACAGCAGCTGTAGGTTTTGTGATGTCCGTTTTAACTGTAAATGTCTCCTTAAACACAGTGGTTTGCCTTTGAGCCGATGCCATTGTCCGGTGATCCGCTCCCACTGCCTCTGCCACACAGTTGAAGCCCTGCTCCCTACACACACACAATTAAGCCATTAATTATAAAGTGTAAAAGAAATGCAGGAAGATAATTACTAACTCCTCTCATTCTCTCCTTTCCTATCAGGGTCCCATTAATGTAAACCTAAACATCTGCAACCTTACAGTCAAGAACACATGCCACCATTTCACCATCATTCAAGTTCAACTAATTGAGTTAGTTACTATATTTCCTTTTGTCAGCTAACACCATTGCCATACTTAATCACAAACACTGTCCTTGTCCCAATACATTAAAAAAACAGAATGTGAATACAGTGACTAAATGTATTTTATGTTGAGAAACTCTGCCTTCATAAAACACTTCAAGAGCAACTTGTACAAAATGTTATATCTTAGATTATCAGCTTTCGTCAACAGGTATAGCAGGTTGTCAGCTGGTAGGAAACATTAACTATATACACCAACTTCCTTTAATGATTTAAATTGTCATTTCTTATAAACATCTGAGTCATTTGTGCTACTTACAGAAGAAGCTGTTCTAGTTCTCGCTTGATCTTGGTCACCACTGGAGGACCCTGGTAAGCCAGAGCAGTATAAAACTGAACGAGCGAGGCACCCGCTCGGATCTTATCTAATGCATCCTGTCCACTGGCCACACCACCAATACCAATGATGGGCACTTTACCTGCAGAAAATCACACATCAGGCAATGCCTTGTTTTAATGTGGTGCAAGATTTACAGTTGTAAACACATTATCTAAATACAGACCTTTGGTGAGGCTGTACATCTCTCTCACTGTTTGTGTGGACAGCTCCTTCAGAGGCTGACCGCTAAGTCCTCCCACCTCAGCCCGCTCTGGGGCCTGTAGTGTATCTGGTCTGGTCACTGTTGTGTTGGAGACCATCAAACCATCAACCCCTAACTACAAAATATGCATACAAAAATATTTACAATGATTTATGACTTAATATAAACTTCTTTGTTTTCCTTTGAGAAGTTCACTTTTAATCATGCGCTGCCCAAACTGTCTCAGTGTGCCATTTATAATTACAGTGGGTGGAGGGTTAGATATGCAGACTACAAGTATTTCAAGATACTTTCTGACAATATGGTGGCAGTGAAAAGGGGAAGGAATGATGTTGCACATTTACTAAAACTCCATTAGAAATTAAATAGTAAATACATGTATTTTTGCAGTGTCTAGTGTACTAGATAAAAAGTGGATTAAACCCATTACTGTGAGGCAAGTGTGGTTTAAGTAGACTCTTGTGCACTATGTGAGACTGTAAAAATATCTGCTTTCTTTTCCCAGTAATGTGTCCATTTAAGATACTTCACTGAATGCAAGAACACCACCTCTGCATTTCTAAAAACACCTGCTGACACTATGACAAAAGGGTATCACCAAAAAGGTGCATTTCATTCAAAAAATTAATACAATGAAGAGAATCTGGTACACGTGTGACCTACATAGCCTGAATATGTCAGAATCCTGAGCTAAGGTCATACATTTCTGAATAACCAAGTTTAAACTGCTGCTTATAAAAGGGGTTTGGGAAAAGGTATTAAAATGTATTAATGAAATGTCAAGCATCTATGCACAGCTTTTGCATCAGTGTAATTTAGGGCATGACTCATCTTCAGAAAGGTAGTTTCTAAGCAGTTAGAAAAAGACATTAAGTAAATTAGCTGAATCAGAGGTCAGGTTAGGAGACTACGAATAAAACAAATGTTTCTAACCTCAGTGACTACATCTGCAATGTCACGTTTGTCCTGAGAGCTGAGGTCAGGGGCAATTTTGACCAGGACAGGCGGTTTGTGCTCTCCCCGCAGGGCGTCCCGTTCCTTCAACACCTACAAAGATTAGATGAGCAGGATCTATTATTGGGGCACAGCCAGATCAGTGATTTTAAACTTTTCATTCAAAGGTACCAGAAAAATGTCATTAGTCAAAAAAAGGACTGATTCATTTGTGTCTAAAGGGGTGAGGAGAAGTAGGGATGGGTGATAAAAAATGATCACAATTGTTAAAATAAAAACAAATCAAAGTGGATTTCAATATTAGTATACACATGACATAAGACTTTGAAAAGACTGAACTCTGCTCCAAATCACATGCTTTAACTGAGGATTGGCTGCAGACCTCTCCACTGAAAAGCTAATTATTGATGATTATAAATGACTAAAATTCAATTAATTAGACTTAGACAAACTTTATTGATCCACAAGGGAAATCACTTGGACACAGTAGCTCACAATATATTATAATAAAGTAGCTAATATAATATAATTGCAAAAATAAATAGAAAAAATAGTTGACAGCTATAGTATAGTTCATAGAAGATTGCATTACTGGGTTCAAGTGAGGTCTAAACCACGACAAACAAAACGCTGAATGAGCAATGAATTTGGAAAATGTAAAAATAAATAAAAGTGCAAACAATATCATAGGGATGTTTCATGGAGAGCCTTACCGTACTGAGAAGATGGCGTAACGCATATTTTCCCTGCAAATTTCTGAGTCCTGGTGTATTGGGGCTGCTCACATTGACCACCAAATAATCAGCCAGGGGTCCCAGTGCTTTCACACCCTCCTGGTAATCCGCCCCTGCGTCCTGGGACAGCTTGTTCTTACCCAAGTTAATGCCTAGAGGGTGGCCAGCTAAACACAAACAAAACATAATGATTTTATATTATATTTTCAACTTTTTAGACACCAAGCATATATATTTTTTACTTAAAAATGTGGTATAAAGTAGAATAGAAATGCTCTAATCGTGCATATAAAACAATTTAAAAGTTGCCAACTATAGTAGCTTTACTGTACAGTCAAAGTTGCTTCATAATGTAGGTCAACTGAGCAACCAAAACCAATGGATGATATCAGTGGTCAGTTTTATATATTATGAGAATGAGTAACATATTTATATAGTATAATGTCATTTTGGGCGGGAAAAATAAAACTATTATATTATAAATACCATTATCCAATATAATGCACAATATAATGGTTGTCTGGTAATGTTAAAAATGTTAAATAAACAAAGTTGGAAAAAAACAAGAACCCACCTCTAGTCTGTTCTATTTGTGTGGCTTCTCTCGCCTTGAGTCTTTGCTGTGCTTCAGTGAGCCCACAACTATTAAATCCATATCTGAAAGAAAAAACATAAAAAGATCATCAGAGCAAGGGGCCAGAATCATTATGGAAAGTACACTGCACTCACCAGTGCAATAACCTGTAACCATGTCACCTCATCAGTAACCGCCTCCACTGTCCTCAGATTATATATTTATATATTTGTATATTTGTATTCTTTTACATATATATATATATTATATAAGAGATATGTTTTATTATATATTTACATTTCTTTCACTCCCTGTACATAAGAGCTACCTGATGTTGTAAATATGTTAATATTTATTGTGATTTTATTTTTTATTTACTTATTGTTCTGAGTGTTTGCACAATTTTTCACAACTTTTTGCACTATACTGTCCCCTGACTGTGAGCTTCTGTCACAAGTGAATTTCTCCTCTGTGAGATCAATAAAGTCTTATCTTATCTTATCTTATCTTATCTTAATTACAATACAATTATGTTATCCTACTAATCACACCTTTATTTTACAGTTTTCCTTTACATAGTCCAGCGAGAGCATGTGTGCCTTTTGCATTTAATTGTGCCATTTCTTGACACAAAATTAGGGAAAAAAAAATATAATACGGTTTTCATGGACAATTAGACCTTGTAATCTTCACGTCTCATCTGTCAAGTTGACATTTTCCTTACTGCTGTCAGTCATGAATTCTTTTTCGCAATAAACTTGATGACATTGTAAAAGGTTTAAAAGTTCAAAAGTATAATGTGCTTTAATGATTTTGTAAAATTGAGGTGCCTTTGTCTGAAAATAATAAGCCTGTAACCCCCAGGCATGTGCAGCTATACATCATTTTTTACAACTATGTGGAAACGTTTTGATAAATTACACTTTTAAAAGCAGCTCATCTTCCAAACTCACCTGTTTATAATGGCTTGGTCAGCTGTGAGTCGAAACACACGTGGTTTGGGGTTACCCTCCTGAGGTTTTGGTGTGATGGACCCCACTTCCACAAAGCCAAATCCCATTTTGTAAAGTCCATCCACGGCCTCTCCATGTTTGTCAAAGCCTGCCGCAATGCCTACTGGGTTTTTAAACTTTAAACCAAACGCACTTGTCTGCTACAAAGAGAATCAACCCAAGTAATACCAATTTAGTCATTATGTGTCATTATATGAGGCAAACAGCGACATACTGCACTTACTAGTGATGGGGGATCTTGGTAGCGGTTTATGGGGACAAGACCCAGGCTAATTACTTTCACAGCAAGAACATGGGCACTCTCTGCTCCCACAATCCTTTGCAGCAATGGCATGAGCTGGTTGGCATAAAAGGGCTCATCTCCAACAACTGTGAGGTAGGATGCAAAGAGAAGACTGCCAGAGCCAATCACTTTCACCGCATCCTTCAACTGTTTCTGTAAAAAGACAAAATTACTGTTACTTGTTACTGTGTAAATCAACATGGATAAATTACAATTGAATTAACTTGAGTTGATATATATTAAATAAGCAGTCTTCAAGAAAATGAACTCAATTATCACTTCAAAAATCATTTTAATGAGGCTATACAGTACAATATAGGGTGGGTTTCTGATCAAATTATATTATTCCCTATTGTGATTTTCTCTTCCATGGTATAATCAATGTGTCATTAACTATTACACCAGACATGTACAACCTTTTTAATTAAAATGGCCAAATCACAAATGTTGGTGTGTCATGTGGTCTAAAACTCAAACGACCTAAAGTAACTTAGTGGTGAAGCTAACAGTTGTGCATTTGAATATCAAGTCAGCGAAATTTAATATTTACTGGCGGAGGATAGGGAATATATAATAAAGATTTAGCAAGTCTAAGATTACCTTCAGAAGTCCCGCCATGGACGTACTTGTGTCATTGCAGGATTAGAGGGCACGTTTCCTCAGAAGCATTGATGTTACCCAACATGTAGCATAAACATTAGCATCTCGTGCGCTAATAGTACTCTCGCGATATTTGATCACGAATTCTTATGCATCTGTCTTGTACCTTGAATGCACTGGTGAGCTGTCTAACAATTATAAGAAATTGATACAGATATGCCTATAATATAATATAATAAATTTCATTCCTGCTTTAGAAAATCGTGTACTCCCAAAACCAAAACATGCTTTACCAGATTATCTTAAGTGCAAGAAGGGAAAACAGAGAGGGATACCAGGGGGATAGTCCATCATCAAGCACACAATTTAGAAGTTTAGAAGAGCTCAAATTACTAACATATAGACAAGGCTATGTTGGATTGCTAGAGGATTTCAGTGTGGCCCTAAGTGATCCAAGTCACTCCTTCACTTTGCATCTTGTTTGAGTGTTTCAAGTCATTTTCCTATGGCATAAATAACTATTGCGTCAGTTTAGATTTTTTTTTCTTCTGGAGAAAGCTCTGTCATTTCCATATCACTGTGAAGGGAGCTTGTTCTGCCACAGAAGCTCCTTTACTGATGACCACAATGGACCTGCCAAGCAGAATGTCCCTCACTCTGCTCTGCACCTTTGGATTTTTGCTTTTACTTGAGAAATCGTATGCTTTACCATTTAGTCAAAACCCTGCAATGTGTAAATATGTTTTGAATGCTGTGTGTTACGAGTTTGTTGATGGATCTTTCGGCTGGGACGAGGCCAGGATGAGCTGTGAAAATCAAGCAGGGAACCTGCTGATGAAGATGAGCAGCCAACAAAAACTATTTCTGCAAAATACCAAGAAAGACTCAGACACCACAGAGCTGAGCTGGTGGCTCGGCGCACGGCTGCAAAGCGCCTATAAAGAAATCAGAGAGGGTAAGACTTGTTACTCACGTTTGTTCAATGAAACTCCAACTCAAAGAGTTTAGCTTTTTTCTTCATGACAGTGGATAGTTTTTGGGATTAACAATCTTGGCAACGCTCTCTAGTTATAGTTTGGATTAAGTGTTCTTTCTTCCAAAAATAGATTTACATAGATTGCTCTGGTTTGTCTAATGCACACTTAATTATTTGACGTCCCATTACTTGGAGGATCTGAGACACATCACTCATGAGATGAGCATTAATATGGATTTTACTGCATATACTGTACTCGCAAAGTTAATACAAATTCTAGCTAGGCAGCTCTTTTACTCTTTTAGTTATTTTCTTACTTTATTTTGAGATTTGTATTCTTTTTCTCCCCAGATAATATTTTAAGATAATGGCTTTAAAAAGTATCTTATTTCTGTTACTCACAATAGGTTTGGTCAAACAGAAGAATTTAAGATTTTTTGAAATGTCAAAATAGTTTCTGAGTTTAGAATTTTTTGGCATAAGCCAAATAATACATTTAATGTTGTGTTTTTGTTATTAGTATTTTTTGTAATTATTTGCAGTGCATAAAAATACTACACAGGACACAAATTGGAATATAAATGCTATGGTCATTATGTCATCTAGCATAGTTTAAAAGATATTTTCCTTTGTATTTAAAGGGGAAAATGTGGACATTACCAGCTTCTCGTGCACATACCTGAAGTTGAATCCTCTGCAGCTCGTCACTACAGCCAACTGTGATGAGAGACGTGGCTTTCTCTGCACTCATAGTAGGCTCTACAGTATTTCATTGATTAATTATTAACACTGCATGCATCGTACCACATATTGATTGATTTCAATAAAATAGAGACAACAGTGTAGATTACCTTAATGTTTCGGAAACGCTGCCTGTTTTTATGTAGTGTTGTTTTAAAATGTATGTTGTGTTACCTTAAATTCATATGCTGTTAAAATTAATCTTGAGTGTTGTTTTGAAGGGATTTACAATGGATCTGAACAGCAGGTAGGATAATTCTTTTTATTTTCCAGCATAAACCTTATAGTGTTGTTGCTGTTTTAAAAGTTTTAAATTTATTTCAACAGAATTCATTTAAATGGAGCCATAGAATCCATTCACGTGAGTCTTTTTAATATTTTAACGATTAGACCAAAATATTTAAACTTGTGTTTAATTTTAAAACTTGTTGTGTCTATTTCAGGGTACAGAAGAGAGATAATAAATGAGACCCTGGATGTAAGAACTTAATATTCTTAATAATAAAACATTTTAGTCCATTAATTAGTATTTTTTAATCCTCTTTAACAGGATGTTGAGCGTATATTGCGAGGTTTTGAACAATATTATGGAGAGCCTTCAGCAGCCAACAGAGTAATTAAATTCAATCATAATATATATACTAGGTGTGCAATAATCTAAGAATCTTTCTATCTTTTCGTAGTCTACCGTAATACCAAAATTAATGAATGCAGCTCAGGCTCTGGCTTCTCCTATTCACAACAACACTGTGTCTCGCATCCTCAACTGCACCACTGCTGTCCTGACCCTGTCACTGACGAGATGCAACCTTGATTCTGTAACCAATCCCACTGTATGTACACATCACTAAATAAAGGGCATATTGAAATTAGGCATATTATTTAAAGCAAAATAAACCTTTTTCCCCGCAGCCGTTGTTTGAGGAGGTCTTTGAGATCTTCAGAGTTGTTTCTCTTGCGATTGGTGCTGACTCCCCTTATCTATTTGTGACAGCTCACCCAGATGGAAATCTTTATCAGCAACGGTAAATACACTTTAACAGTCATACATCTATTGTTACATTTCTAAACCAGAAAATATAAGACATCTTTGCAAGAATTCAGTTTGAACACTGTGATGTCTTCTTTTCTACAAATTTAACTATTAATTTAGTTACGATGTGAGCGAGATTGGCGAATCAATCCTGGGGTCTAGGGAGGATGGGGAATATGTGGTGATGCCCTCAAAACAAGCACTTGAGCCAATATTCCAGGGCCGAAAGGATATTATTGCTCAGGTGAGTCTTTTATAAATGATTCTGTATTGCATTTGTTTATATCAGAAGATCAAGCAAGTGTCTTTTCATTGTTGTGACAGATGACTGCATTGGTAGATTTGAACCTATAATAACCAGATGGCAATACTTTGGCCACCATTATACATTTTTTTACATTGTCGCCTACTGTATTTCCTTTATTTTAACAGTGCACCAGTTGCGGTACCATAAACCTGCCTATAGTTATTGTACTGTGTACTATTTTTGCCCTGTTTTAGGTGACTACTTTCAGGTCAAATCCCCATCCAACTGATGAACCGATAAATGGATGCATTTTTAGCTTAGTACTGAATGATCCAAAAACAGCGAAGGAAATTAAAGTGGAAAATCTATCTGAAAATTTTGAGGTAAGGCACACATGTGGAATAGTATGTTGGTATTCATATTTTCTCATTAGGCATTGGTTTATGCCTAATTAAAGGTGCACTATGTAACTTTTCTGGTGAAGGGTTCACCACCTGCTTGTCTCCATGGAGATGTTATTACTTTGCTTGGGATGTTCCACAGTATGGCATAAAACTTGTCTATCTCCATGGAGACAAGCAGGTGATACCAGCAAAGGCCAAGGCACAGGTCATATCTGTGGAGAGGCAAGACCATTCGCAGCAAGAATGCATGCAGTATATTTTTAGCAATAAAACACCTGTAACTGAATACATGCAAGATAGACAAGAACAAGTAATTATATAACATCTCCATGGAAACTAGCATTTGGAAGACCTCTCATAAAAAAACATTGCATAGTACATCTTTAATTTAAAAAAAAAATAATTGTCTAGTATCCATACTTACATTATGTCTTTGCCATGTTTGTTAGATCTATTTGCCTCGCTCCAATGCTACAGATGTGAACAATACAGTGTTACTGGAGGAGGGTCGCAAAGCAGTGACCTCCTTCAACATCACTGACCCCCATGTGACAGTTTTTCTGACCATCGAGCCCAATGTGAATGTGTCTCTGCGTCTGCTCCTGCAGCACGGCTCACCTCCAAACAGCACCTTTAATGGCACCCAAGTCATCCTAAACCCACAAGGTAAAAATGAACAGTGACCTATTCTGAGTATCCAGTTTATATTATTGTGCTGTCCTCAGAAATGTTTCATTTGATATAAACTCTATTAAGCCCAGTTTTTCATATGTATGTGGTCCTATTTCACAGCAATGGCTACAGTAATGAGTTATGCAAAATGTACACAAGAGCTCCTTCTAGGATCTCCTGCAGTTGCAGTATTATGACTGCTACATACTAAATGTGTATAAAAAGACAGTGTAATTAAAAGTCAGTTATTTGGTCATATAGATTTAGATTTTTGTTTTTCTTAAAACTCATTAAAAAGTGATGAAGAGAAGACAAATCATTTCATAGGTAAACATTTTGAGATAAAGAAAATACATCTTAATGAGTCTCAATATGCAAATAAGGGTAAAGAAAGTTTAAATGTGTCATATATTATTCAGAGATATTAAAAATAAACATGCCCATGTAATGCATAAAGCATAGGAGGAATGGCTTGGCCTCATGATTGTCATTGTTACTTGTTTAAACAGTGGGCTACCGCTGGATTATAACCCCCAGGATGTTGGAGGGAATGTCTGGGATGTGGTATGTTGATGCGCGCTTATTCAACTCGACGTGGGTCCCAAACATGATGCTGAGCATCACTTCACACATGACCAAGTGCCTGTACTGGGACATAGAGGACGAGAAGTGGACCACTGATGGCTGTGAGGTACGTTTTAAATTTAACCAACCTCACCTGCTTTTTGCAACAAGTGCAAGTACAATACAGTACAATACAATAGGCAGTTATACAGCAGACTTTGATGTTAATGCAAGTATAAAATACAGAATGCAAATTTTAAAATAAATCAGGTGAATCTATCCATAAAAAGCTAAATACCTTTTCACTTATTTAGGCATCAATTCATCAATAAATGTATTTATTTTGTGATAATAAAGTCACTATACAATTTCATGGCAGTGTAATCCCTCATTTGTCCAGGAGTGTCCCAAGGTAGGATCTGGACATACTGTATAAAACAAGATGTTTTCAGAATCATCCAGAAGCAATTTTAAAACTGATGACTGAAATTTGAAAATTACATTTGAATGGGAGCTGAATAGTATTGTTTTCAAAAACAGTGTCCAGATGACTACCTCTGAAATCTTTTCTACTCCCCCACTGGATAGTGGTAAGCTACTCAAGTGAAAGCTGCCCTGGGAAAAAACTGAAGAACAGTTATAACATTGTTATGAAAATTTCTATTAATATGAAGTAAACAGGTAGTGAACAGGTATGAACTTGGATGTCAGTTATTCCATCATCCATGCATTCAGTCAATTTATAATACTGATCCAATATGTTTAGATGTAATTGAGGGACTAAGTTAAACTATGGTGAACCATCATCCTTCTCAGAATCCAACACTGCAATATTTTTTCTTTTTGTGTTTTTAGGTGGGTCCCAAGAGCACCCCTGAGATCACACAGTGCTTCTGTAACCACTTGACTCTTTTTGGGAGCTCCTTTTTCGTGATGCCCAATTATGTGGACCTATCCCGCACTGCAGAGCTGTTCGCCACTGCCAAAGACAACTATGTGGTTTTGGCCTTAGTGTGTGCTTTCTTTGGCTTCTACTTCATGACCCTAATGTGGGCTTGCTACGCAGACCGCAAAGCATTATCTAAGGTAATATTGCAAGAGTTACAATTAGAAAAAATGTTGTTATTTATGTAAATTAGTTCTAGTATCTTTGGTATAAACTTCATCTTGCTCTAACACATGGGAAATTAAATGGTCACAGATTCATGAACATTTAACATACACCCACATTTCTAGTTTGTATGGATTGTATTTGATATTCCAAGTAATTACATTTGTGTCTGCATGCCAACATTGTTTTATATGTTATTGTAGAGGAAGATCACCCTTTTAGAAGACAACCATCCTGGAGCTCTATACAACTACTTGGTCTGTGTTCACACTGGTCATCGAAAAAACGCTGGGACAACAGCAAATGTAAGAAAGTCTAATTTGAAAAGATGTCTAAGGTGAAACCGTAGACTACTAGTAATGAGATTTTGAGATACTAAGTCCAATTTAACAAATAAATTAATACCTACATAAACATAAACACATATCCTTAATATCGTACTGTCTCTGATCATATGAATTGTGTCCAAAAGTAGATTTTTTTCAGTTAACCGAAATTAATCCATGTAAACCATTTTGTTGATACTTTACAGGCACCTACAGTATTTTGACCCACAAACTAAAGGGTGTCCATGAAATGATTGTGTATAGATTTCAGTCCATATATTGTGATGCATACATCCTCCCAGACACACTCACATGTTGGGTTTGTTGGGTTTAGGGACATTACATTGACTTATTCACGTCCATTCATTTTCTGGAGACTTGGCTAACCTTAACCTATTTTAACCATATCAGATCTCAAACCATGACCATGGGTTGAAGCAGGCATTTTGGATTAGTATACTGTGCCTTGTTGCAGGTGATGGCGAAACTGATTGGCTCAGAAGGAGAGAGTGACACCCATACCCTCACCGACCCAGACAAACCTGTGTTTGAGCGCGGGTCTGTGGACATGTTTCTGCTGGCCACTCCATATCCTCTGGGAGAACTGAAGAATCTGCGCTTACAACATGACAATTCTGGAGGACGGCCATCTTGGTACTATACTGAACTTAAACAACAATACGAGTGGACCTCAATCACTGATAATATACTCAATAATCCACACAGGTACATAAACCGAGTGATCATTCAAGACCTCCAAACCAAGAATGTGTTTCACTTCTTCTGCGACTGCTGGCTGAGCGCTGATAAAGGAGATGGAATGATCAAGAAAACATTCAACGCAGCAAAGAACAATGAGGTTGCCAGTTTCAGGTTAGACAATCTCAGCTTTTCCTCACTGTTGTTTTTATGAAGTATTCATTGTATTGGCACTTGAATAAATTACTGCAACTGACAATAAGGTATTTTAAGCATACTATTAATAAATAATCAGTATTCTTCTAATGATAATTTAATAAGGTTTATAGATGATGATTCATTCATTAATATGTTAATATCACTATAGCAGGTTATTTTAGTAGGTTTTCATAGTAGTCATCTAAACTGGAGCTAAACTCAAAACTAAACCTGGACTAGACTGGAACTAAACCTGGACTAGAACAGGAACAAATCAAATCCACAAAGGGACTAAACTTGGCTCAAACCAGGATAAGCGAGAAGTACCCTAAGACAAAAAAAAAAGTTTTAAAAGCCACTGGGAAATCATTCAAAAGCACATAATTGGATCTTTTTTTGTCCACAGAAATATCTTTACAAACCGGACATCGAATGGCTTCAGGGATGAGCACATCTGGGTGTCTGTGTGGGACCCTCCCTCACGGAGCCCCTTCACCCGGGCACAGAGGATCTCCTGCTGCATGTGCCTGCTCCTCTGCACCATGGCCATCAACATTGCCTTCTGGAACCTACCTGTCGACAAAAACTCACCTGTTGTCCTGTCTATAGGTACACAAAACAAAGATACTTGCTACTAGATTAGATAAGTGCATGTCTTTTATATGTCCTTCACTTTGATACGAGTTCTCTGATGTGTATAAAATAAGATGAAATTGTGTCCTTACTGTTGTGATGTCCTTACTGTTGTGGTGAGAAACCTGAGGTGCTTCCGTGTGAAGAGGGTGAAGTAAAAAGAGGTGGCTAAAGTAAAGCAAATAATTGTACTCACTTAGAAGTACTTGTAATAGTTGCTGTCTAGGTGTAACACCTGATTTGTAATTTGGTTAATACAATTAATAGTGGGACAAAACATGAAATAATATACAAAATCTGGATAATTCAAAAGATAGACCACAAAAATTTGAAAAACTAAATCATATCGGAAGGAGCAACGCCAGAAAGTCATTTAATATAATATTCTCAACCTAAAGCTTATGTAACTTGTAATTTACTTAATGCTGGAAGAGTATCGTCAGGTTAGAGTTCTCTTACACTTTTTATTGGTCAAAACATAGGGAAAGTGTCTTGATTGTTCTCTGTTAATTAAATTAAGTATTTATTTTAGGTATACGGTATAAGGCATGTATGATCATGAAGTTGGACATCATTGCTTATTCCCATAATTAAACTCTATGAACTTTCTTCAACAATGTGTAATGTACAGGGTGAAAAGTCTTATATACTTAATAGAATAAACGTTGCAATCCAGCCTCCTACTCTTGCTCTTCCATTCCACTCATATAGGCAGAGTGGTCTATACGAAGGTAGAACAATAAGCAAAAACATGTGTGTGGGTTGAGAGGCAAAATAGCTTTGTAGACTCTGTGAAGAAGGTTATGTAAACAGTCTACTGGACTTGTTCACTGTGAATGGCTAACACTCTTTGTACTGTATTTGTGTAGGGTTTCTGGAGCTCACCTGGCAGGAGATCATGGTTGGCATCCAGAGTGGCCTCCTCATGTTTCCCATTAACATCTTGATCATCACTATTTTCCGTAGCATCAAGCCTCGCATCATCCCCAAAAAAGAAACTGACGAGGAAATCATGAAACCTCCTCCTGTTTCCATACCAACCATTTTAAAGGTTTGTTTGTCAGTGTAACTGTAACATGTGGTGACCTTGCCGGTATGTACCCAAGCGCATTTTGCCTCGAGGTACTATTATATGCCAGAAACCTATGCTGACCCTAGCTGCTGTGTTCAGGAAACGGAGGAGATGATTATGATGGTGAGCCAAAGTCCAAGAAATAAGATGTCCCAGTCGAATCATCTGGAGTCTAGCACTGATCTCTGCCCAGCCTTGGAGAATGTGCGTGAATTCATTCAGCTTATGCAAGGTGGGTTGCAGGGCTTTTGCAGGGGATATATAACATTATTGCATAAAACAGATGTCCCCAAACTATTTTCCTCAGCTGAAATAAATATTGGTTCGCAGTCCAATGACAAAGCATAATACATGTTCATTTTGTTATAATGATTTATTTATACATGTAATATATGTACTTTAAATTCTGTTCTGTGCAAGATGTATAAATGTATATATATAATAATATATAATAGACTTGTTTTACGTTTAAAGAAAATTCTCTGTTACTTCTCAGGTGAGACCCAGAGTGACTCGCACTGGGTCTACTGCAGTAAGTTCCTTCTGTGCGGCCTCAGTCACCTGCTGCAGTGCCTGGAGAAAATGGACGCCAAAAACTTCCCCACCACAGACGAATACCAGCACCTCCTCACCACCACCAACCTCCTAGTCCGAAAGGCTGAGATGGTCTTCACCAGCCACCTGACCTACTGGTCAGTCCTAGGATGTAATTACATGAGAGAGAATGGTCTGTTTAATGTGTCAGTGTTACGTCTTACATAATTAGAGCAGTGATTTACAATCTGGGGGTAGAGATTGGAGTGGGGGGTCCCCAGAGCTTGTGAAGAGTCACATTTTATTTCCTTGTAATAAATAAATGTAAGGTCGCAGTGATATCTGCTTAGTACCCAATGCCCTATGCCTGGTTGAGACGTATAATCACTGCACTGGCTCTTTTGCAGTCCGCCTCCACCGAAAGTGGTGAAGAAGAAGCACGCTTCGTCGTGCTGGCTGCCCTGGTGGTGTGTGTTCCTTGGCTGGTTCTTGCTGTTCGCCATCAGCGGGATCTCCACCTACTTCACGCTGATCTATGGTTTTGAGTATGGCAAAGATAAGTCCACAAAGTGGGTCATGTCCCTGGGCCTTTCACTGTTTCAGAGCATCTTCATCCTACAGCCGCTAAAGGTGGGTTTGCTTCCTGTGGTACCATCTAGAGCTCCATAGTATATGCAATCAAATCAAAATCACAATTTGAGTTGGTGCAATTATCAAATCGCTATGGTTGCAGTTATTTAGAATAGAATGTCCTCTACAAAGAACAAAATATTCTGTAATTTGATGTTCTAAAATGCATGGGATTTTGTTTTATTTTATCATTCCATTATTTCATCTTTCCTCAAATGTTAAGGCTCCTGGAGTTGTTCCGATGTGCAATCTGAATAGAATACTACTTATTAAAAATAAATTGCAAATCTTTTTTCCCAGCATTGTGCAGCAGTTCAAGTGTTAGCTCAGTTAAGCCCATAAATTGCCCATATTGAATGAATAGGAATGTAAATGGTTATCTATATTAGGAATGTCACTATATCAAATGTAGTGGTACAAAAAAAAGTGACATTAACTATTTTGGATTCTACATTAATGAAATATTAACCAATTAATCTTGACATCTGTCTATATATGAAAAGATGTGTGTAAGTGTAAATACTGTTTTTCTCTGAAGGTGATCGGCTTTGCTGTGTTCTTTGCTCTGCTACTGAAACCTGTTGCTATGGAGGAGACTGAAGAAGTAGAGCAAGTGCTGCTATGTAAGATATTTTTACATTATTGGTCAATCTGGCTTTACTTTTCACTATCATTTCTAACATATCATTAGGACATAGTTGGAAGCAAAATCTCAAATAGCTTAATAGGATTCAAATTAAACATTAAGAAAAACAGACATTTAAAAATTTAATTACCGACCCATTTTGAGGAGAGAAGTAGTATATTTCATTTATTTGTGAATATGCTTCCAAAGACCAACCATATAAAGTACAAAATTAGGTGGGGCATAATATATTTAAGAGGGCACAGGAGTGAAAAGGGAATAATGTGTCCAAACATAACAATCACACATTTATGGTTTCATGTAATGTCTCTTAAAGGTGCACTGTGCAACTTTTCTGATGGAGGGTCAGCTTGCCTCATGGAAATGTTTTGCTTTGCCTGGGATGTTACACAGTATGGCATTAAACAAATATATCTTGTATTTACAGGCATTTATATTTTTCAAAACTAAAGTAAAAACAAGCATTATTACTGTGAACGGGCCCACTTCTCCACAGATCTGACGTGTAACTTGGCCTAGTTAAATTAAATGCCATCCTGTAGAAGATTCCAAGAAAAAATATTAAAAATCTACATGGAATCACTCTCCAGAAAGGTTACACAGTGCACCTTTAAATACAAACTTCCTTTCTATAAGTTACAAAGCAGTCCGCTGTAGGCTTGTCTCATGCAGTATAAATCAGTGTGACATCTGGGCCATTACATAATACATTGTACACCAACTGAAATGACATTGTTTCACTAAGTGGATGACTTCTGTTGAAACATGCCTGTTTCTTTTTACAGCACAACAGGACAAGTGCAAGCGCTACGCTGGTCGGGACATTTGAAGAGACACTCTGCAGTGCACTTTTTAATCTTTTTTTACTTAAATGTAACACTTTAAAATGGCTGTACAGTTTAATCCAAAATTATTCATAATTTGGCTGAATTTGAATTGTTTCTCTGTTAATTCTCCTGAAATCAGAACTAGTGTTTTCTTAGCCTATTGGTCATAATTTCAATTTAAAAGCAAATTAAAGCCACTGTATCTGCTTATGAGATGTCAAACCTCACTGTGATTGGTTAAGTTTACCTGTCACTCAGAGAATGGCACTGTTGACCAATAGAAGTGGACAGTGTCTGTTTTTGAGTATAAAGCGTCCATCAACCATAAAAGCACTGATCACAATATAACGTTATCCATCCACTATCCAAACAGTGCTAGATCAGTTCGATGTAATATCATCATATGGATCACTTCACATACAAGCAGATAAAACATTCTGGTCTTGGATACTTAGAGACGCTGATCCCTTCCTGTTCCCAGCCAAGAGCGTTGATGCCACTTTCAGTTTTTGATTGAATGTACCCAGAGCATGAATATATTATTAATTAAAAAGAAAATAGTGTACATAATACTGTGATATTTAATATTTAATGCAATAGCTACTAGAAACCTTATATTTAATTTATACAAATGTGATAGAAAAGTTTAATTTATTCTCCTCACAAATTGAATAGAAAATTACAATTCAATACATTACATTTCAATAAAATATAATATTGGGTTTGAGTTTTTAAATTCTGAACTAGTCAAAAGCACACATATTCAAATTGAATGTTATATTTTGAATAAATATTATGATAATTTAAATATACTTGTACAATACATATCTGAGAAATATTCAAATGGGCGCCTGTATTCATTTTTTTCATGTGAAATCGATGGATTTAGTCTGATTTATGTGTGCAAGCCTTTACCTACCTGTTTGACATGTTTTGAAATATCACAGTGAATGTTTCTGTAAATATTTACCATAATGGACTTCTGATTAAATGAGTCTTGCTTTGCACTGCCAACGTCAGCTTTAATAATGTCAGAGTCAGGGCCGAACATTGCTGAAGCTGGAACATGAACTTTCACTTAAGTTGGTGGTTTATGTAACATATAAGAGAAACGATTATTAATTTATTACTTTCTTCCAATATCTGTCCATCATCATGAAAGATGCTGAAGGTTAATAGCAGAGCTGTACAGACACTCTTACCTCTGTTCTTTGAGTAGCTGTGTGGTTTATTTATGCAGATCCAGATCTGGCTGGTCTTTTTTGTGCAATTAAGTAATTTATCTCTGATCAGTTTAAAATATGTGACAACCAAACATTTAACTCACTTATCTTCTTTACTTATTCCCATTATGTGATGTCGCTCTCTGTAGTCTGACCCAGCAACTATGGCTTGGCAACCATGACGACCATTTACTCTCAATCGCTGGTTACAATTTACTCCGGGGAAAACCTTGAGTTTCTTGAAAAAAGCTGAGAGGAAAAATAATTTGTGTTCAACCCACATTCAAGAGCGAGGACAACTAACAAATACTGCATACCACTGGCATAAACATGTTTTATAGAAAATATCTATATCCATGTGATTTTCTAATTAATTAAATCATATATAGTTATCACATCAGCACTGCACTATTTGCACTCCTAGTTTTGCACTGTTCTGTTCCTACTGTATATTTTACACATTGTTGTATGCATGTCTTTATTTTATCATATATTTAACTAAAATATATATTTAACTAACTAATTATTAATTCCATGTCACCAAAGCAAATTCCTAGTTTGTGGATTTTGTTCGCTTACAATGGCAATAAACTCTTCTGATTCTCATTATGCTTTTGACTACTTTGTTTTTATTTAGGTTACATCGACTACAAGGTACTTTAAATAAATATATCTAAATGGAAAATAATTAAGATGGTCATGCAGAACCATACATTGTCTGCATATAGTTTGAGCCTTTTCTATTTTTTACTGCTCTTCTGCTTTCATTGATGGTTTTGTTATTTTTCAAATGAATCATGGGGCTGAGAAATATCTTCTGTAATATCTGTGAGCAAGCCTTACACAAAGCCAGTGCATTCATCAAAAGTATTATTATTATCTGTTAAAACTAGACTCAGAAATCAACTTTAGTTCACACCAGTGTTTGACCTTAACCCACGGCCATTTTACTTGTACAAATGCGACGTAAAAGGAGATGACAATGTAGCTATTTTTCTCGAGGGAGGGTTCATTCACCACACATTTCAGTGTTAATGTCCCTGAAATTTCCTGCGTCAGAAAGATAATGACAGTTATTTCTGCAAATAACTCGCATAACACATGTGGAGAGTGCTTAAAAAACCTTTAAAATTAAAACTGAAGAGAAAGTGGATGGAAGTAAAATGTCTTCTGTATGTTTTTCAGACACACTAGCCATATAGAACCCAAAGTACATGCACACAGCCCTTGTGTTCTCAGTGTTCGTGATGGTGCAGAGGACGATGAGACAGTCCCAGTTTTATGCCCTGTGTCCCCTGTCCCAGCAGATTTATACAAAACCAGTGATTTGTCCCAGTTTTATACAAGAAATGTCTCAGTTGTCTCCATTTCTGACCAATTTGATCCCCACCAACAGTAAAGAGGGAAATATAGTCATTTGTTTAGCTAAAATATAGAAACCATGCTTGAAAATGACCATAAGATTAAAAAAAAAATGCAACAACAGTCCCTCAGATTATGACTGACCCACAAGTGAGTCGAGAATGGACAATGTTATGCGCTCTTTTCACAATTTTATTTATACCAACTATCCCAACCCAGGCAGTTTTTAAATCTGAAAATCTGGTCACTTTAGTTTAACCTCATACTGTGGAACATTCCAAGAAACACCATAACATCTCCACGGAGACAAGAAGATGGAACCAAAAAGTTACACATTATTTTTGTGCACTGTCTCACATTTCTCCAGAACTTCCATTCATTATCACTGAAGAAGTAGGTGAGCTGATGACTTCAAAGCAAATATACACCCCAAACCTCTACTTGCTTCAGACATGTTCTATTCCTGACCTGTTCCATAACTGCACAGATCTATACAGGGCAGAGAATAGATTTAGATAGAAGTCTCCCAGTCAGATACAGCTTCAATGTTTCAGCTCGATTTTAACGGGGGAAAGCTGCGTGACTCTGGGTTTTATTTGACAACGAGGACACCTGCTGTTCACCATGAGTAAAGCACGCAGTGTTGACAGGCTACAAAAAATAATTACTTATAGAATAACAAGTTAAGTTTCTGCTGTAAATAAACTTCCTAAAACGACGTCAACTGTTTAAGATACACTAGACTTGAAAATGCAGATAAGTAGGCCTAATTTACCAGTTACAATGACCTTATCCAATATTACTAGTTCTCTCAGTCGCTTTTTAGCAGCATTAGATAATTGCAATCATGATCCTTTCTAAATTATGGGATACATCATCTTCTTAACTCGATGCATGTTCCATAGTTCAACTTTTCTATCTCTATGGACACAAGCAGATTACGTCACCAGGCCAAGTTACAGATCAACAACAAAATCAGCGTTGACCTATTCACAACTTCGTCTTGCTCTAACGTGATACTAAATTAACTTGAGTGTAAATGTCATGTCCATTTTTGTGGCTCCAGTATACTAAAGAGACAACAGATTAAACACTCATATTCAAGTTGAAGTAGTATTTATTAAACTGTTTCAAATTTACATATACTTTTTTTTTTTTTTTGCAATAAGACACGATTGCGTGTCTGAAGTTGTAGTATGAAAGAACAGTCCCAAATAGAAAAGACAGCGTGATCACAGTTCTGTAGTGTGGTTAATCTCAATGCTCTTTAAAACATGTTAAGAACAAATGGTACTCGTCTAACATGTTTACTGCGTTCTTTCCTGAGAAAACTCAATCCCATCAAAGCCACTTTTCATTTGCAATGCAAGCACATGGGCGTGGCCAGACCAGAGCGTGACATCAGCAACCAAATGTATTGTGGCTATTTGCATTTTTGTAACTTGGGGCACATTTAAAAGAGTTATTTTTAGACTAAATCGGATAAAATGCACATTAAAAGTGAACAAGGCATCTTTTTTTTTTTTTTTTTTTTACAATAAATGTATTGAGTTGGTAATACAAAATTGCAGGTGTGTGTAATTGTGACATTCAAATAACCAACATACTTAAATATTTTTATATATCAACATGGAGTGTCACTTTCCATAACACAAATAAAACAGTTGTTATGTAATGTATGTAGGTAATCAGATTTTGTTTTTTATTATATCACAGATTCTTAACCAACTAGTCCAGTTGAGGTGATTAGGTCTTATTATCTTATGTCATAATTATGTCATAATTATGCTTTAGATTCTTATGTACTTATTTATTATTTCATACCATGACAGTTTGGGCTGCACCCTACCGCCTTCCTCAACATCACGTGACTCTTCTGAGGAAGGTGAATGTAATTAATTGTTCACTACCTGCAAAACATTTTAAAATAGAAAAAAAAATAGTTTTCCATTGTCCATTTCCATTCTTTTTTTTTTTTTTTTTTACTGAGAAACACTTTAATGTCGCTGCTATTGCATTCAGGTATATAGAGCATTATGTCATCAGTGATCTCAACAGTAGGTTATGATAAAATCCAGTTCAGACTATAAGGGCTTGTGAAAACCAAACCTGTTAAACTAGTCTGACTGAAGTGTGTAGCATGAATCACAGTGGCACTACAAGAGAAGGACAATAAGGCATGGAAAAGAAAATAACTCTGGCAAACCCCAAATAACACAAAAACAATACATCACCAAGTAGGTTAAAGGTGTAGTATAAAAGAACATATTTTAAATGAATGGATCTGCCATGTCATGATTAATAATAATTCTTAATTATTAGCAAATTAATTAATAATTAAATTGACTGATACTGCCTTGATATGGATTGACAAGGTTAGATAGGCCACCACCCCTCTCAGTTAAATGGTCATTTTGGTCTAGATGAGGTACAGATTTATGTAAAGAAAAACTATAATTGTTTGAAAATGTATTGAACCATTTAGGTCTTCTTCTTGAGCTCTTCAAACCTTCGTGTCAAATCATCAAAATCAATGTCGTCCGAGGAGGTTGTTTTTCCACCAAATGAAGATGTGGGGAGAGTGTCGGGAACTGAAGGCAGCTCTGGCAAAGCATTGCTGTCGAATCCAGGAGGGGAAGGACCAGAGGCTATCATGAAACAGAGAAGTAAACCACAAGTGAGACACAGGTGAGAATAAGATTATCATACACTTGAACAAGTACTCACCAACAGCCTGCGAAGGGGCAGAGGAATTGTCATTTAGGTCATCAATCTAAAACACAAAATGTATTAATTTTCATATTTTTTTTAAATGGTTGAGTATTATATAGGTTAGTATTTCTGTTGCATGACCTTGGTTGGGTTAAACATGAGAATCTGTAAAATATCTTAGTTTCAATGACAATGAAACCTAGGCTCTAGTGGAGACAATACTGATGCTGTTAGTACTAATATGAACCTAATGCTGCTGAAATTTGGTCATAATATTGTGATTTTCCACAAAGACTGTCAATTATTAGTCATTAGTACACAGGTTTAGACGACAGGTAAAGCACCAAGAAACTGTTCTTCCCTGAGTGGTGCCCTGTCCGTCTGTCCAGCTGTAGGAACAGGGAGGGGGCATGGGGACGGAGCGGTCACTTACGGACTCGTATGTGGGGGGAGAAGTGGGCAGTTGAGGGGGCTGCCCTCCTCCCATGGGGGGCTGGAAGTTGTTGTAGGTCCCAACAGGGGCACCGAATGGTTGCTGAAAAAAAAAATATATATAATGGACATCTTTCAAATGAGCCCCAAGAATACAGCTGAATGTTCATCTGGCAGAGATAAGCTAAGTTTCCGTTTCAGAAGCTCTTACAGCTCCTTTGGGTGCGGGATAGTTGAAGGCTGTAGGCATGGGCATAGTCATGGGCATCGGGCCCATGGGCATTGGAGCCATTGGAGCAGTGAAGCCGCCACCGCCGCCGCCTCCTCCACCACCTCCCTTCCTGTCATTGTGCACATCAATCAGATCAGCCTCTTCCCCAGGACACACCTCCGGCTGTTAGGGCACAGGCATATGTATTATGAAAGGAATACATACTTTGGGATTTCATCTGAAAACTCACATGGACCATGGCATCAGGCTCGTATGGCACATTATAGTTCTTAGCAATCTCTATCAGGTAACGCTCCACAAGGATTTTAGGAGGGGCCTCCACACTCATTTTGTGCATCAACTGGAAATACAACAGATGTTTATGATATCAAAAAAAAGCAAAACTGAACACACACTATACAACAACTCACCCTTTCATTTACAGTTCCAATCTGATTTGTCCTGCACAGCTTTCCATACTCCTTACTGTATTTTGCACACAGTTGTTCAGATACCTGAAAGAGGATATCAGCGATAAAGTCAACAAGATATCCTTTATATTGTATATTGTATATTCGGAAATTGGCCTTACAGTTTTTAGCTCAGTCACTTCACACTGAAGACGTGGGGCTGCCCAGATGAGAGTAGAAACCGCCTCTTGTAAGCCTGGATCCAGCTCTCTGAAAATATCAACACATGAATGTAAGATCCTGAAGAAGACAGAACAAAAAGCATAGAATAAAAGACAGTGCTCGATTATCTCACTTCATTGACTGAATGAGGCCAAATCGAGCCAGGAGCAGGTCACAGTACAGCTCCAAGATCTCCATAGCCTCCACCAGATAGTCTTCTCTGATGATTTGCTCCACTCGGATGCGTGCCCTCTCATCTTTACCTGACGATAGGTAATCAGCAATCTCCTTCCGAGCCTTCTGAGCAAGCTCAGCTTTATTTAAAAAGAAAATATAAATGTACAGTGAAAGGGTACCTTGGTACAAAATACATGTTCATAAATGACCAATACTTACTTTTCTTTTTCTCCAGAAGCTTCAGTCTGCTGATGGCAAGCTTTAGATTGATACTTAGCCTATTCGCTTTAAAGCCTCCACCAAGCATTTTCTCAGTCCACCTGTAAACAGAAGAGCAAAGCTACATCACTGTACCCAACCTGGGCTCATATGACTCACCGGATCATATGAGCAGGACATGCCAAACGCACTACGTTACTACGGTCACTAAATAGCTCTAGATTCACTATTTTACAACAGGTTAGACGTTAAATAGACCACAACACAAGACTGAATTAACATTAATAGGAAAAGCTCATGTTAATAGTTATAACGTATTAGGCAAGGTATGTGTCAAAATTGACGATAGAAATACAGCTTTGTCAACTTTTCTAACATATCCTCAACAAGTTAAGGATATATGTTCACTTGTCAGCCAGGGTCCCTGCTCCATTATTGTCACTACATTTTAAAGAAATTAACCTTTGCTTTGTTCAATCTATTCTGTCATCGTTCTTGTTAGCTGCCTAGCCTCAAAAATGCTAGCGCGAAAACAGCTGACACCAACTTGATAAACGAGAAATAATACACGAATACAACAATTAATCCACGTGTGAAATATAACTGCCCAAACCAAAAAGACTTACCAGGAGCAAGTGAGCAGATTTGAAGACCACTTTTGGGGGGGTTTCGGTCAGTGTTTAGTTTTCGCCGAGTTCACTTCCGTGTTATGCGTCGTGAGCGTGACGTCGTGGGACTTTTCCTCAGTGGGCGGGCTTTGCGCATGTCAGTCAATCCTCATGTCTGTTTCCCAAAATAACTGTTATTCCCATGATCTTTTTTAAGTATCACATTTTCTATCACAGCTCTCAAGTGTATGATTTTTCAAGAATGTAGATTTTTATCTTAACCACTTCACTTCAGGAGGTTAGAACATGCTGGAGGTGCCCTACAGTTACCATAGTGACACAATGTAAACATTAGCAAACACTGTTAAAGATTTTAGATTGTATGAAAACTCAAGAAAATATACAAAATGGATTTAAGCAACACATTTTCAGGAACCTGTGATAAATTTGAGGGTTTATGGCCCATTTAGGTGTTTCATTGTTCAACAAAAAGGTGAGTGACTGACACAAAAATTTGGCTAATGCTGGCTAGCTTGTGACTGTAATTTCATGTGAGAGAGATGTGTTTAACAGTACAAATCAGCTCACCTGTTATAGGAACTGTTATAGTTCTAGCTAAATCAGTTCTTGTGGTCAGATTGTGTTAAAACAAAGTTCAGATCAAAGTCTAACTTGAGAATGCGCCTATAGCTTCTCAAATTCCCCATTAAGAGCAATAATAATAACACAATTCATTTTGGTAGCAAATGAGACATTTATATTTTATAGGATGATATATCAAAACTTTCATCATGAAAAGAAAAAAAAACTGTACAATAAAACCACCATCATGAACTGTTTGTTACAACTTGAGCTTGCTGGCAGACACCTCTTTGTGTTTCTTCTTTTTTGATGACTGGTCTTTCGCACTTTTGATCTGGCTTTTGACTCGATCCTGGAGCTCGGAGAAAAAGGCTTGAGAGGAGCGTAATGCTTTGTCCTTTCCTTCGTCCTGAGCCACAAACACAAAGTTAATAAAGTATAAAAAAAAAATACCAACAGTAAAGGCATTAGATTCTTACTTTGAGCAGTGTAGCTTTGCCCCCTTTTGTGAGTTTCTTCAAATCTTCAGTGACCTTGGCCTTAGATGGTTTCTTATTTTCTCCGGTTTGTTGGGCCTCTTTGAGTTTCTGTCTTCTTTCTTTCTCTTGAATTTTAAGACGCTTCACCTTCTTCTTGTGACGCCTCTCACGCTTTTTATCCGTTGTCGTCTTTTCAGTGTCACCCAAAATATCACCTGACTTGTTCTTTTCCTAGGAGTGAAACATTATTGTCAAACACAAGATTTATATAATCAAAACTAGCTTTAAGGGGCTTTATAAAACAGAATTAATATTTGTATAGTCTTAAAAAGCATACAAAAGACCAATATTTTTTTACATAAACTTACCTTTACTTCTTCTGGAGCAAGTAATGTGGCATCACTGACACTGACTGGAGCCACCTCCTCCATTGCAATAGAGGGCAAGTTAGAAACCACTTTAACCTCTGGAACAGACTGAAAGCAAAAAAAAAAAAAGACATTTCAGTACTGGATAATATATAAAGGAAATTATGTACAGTAATAAAAAGATTTTGAATCTACATAATAGATATTTCAAAGATTTATACAGGTGCGATACTTACTGGTTTGGGAGTGAAGTGAAAGTTGGAGAGAGCATCTAACTTAAGGAAAAGTGTGTCCATGAGCTTTTGAATCTCTACATGAGCTGGATTTTCCTCTTCTTCTGTTTTTTGCTAAAATGAATTAAAATATTTAGGATCACAGAAGACTGCACATTGAAATATATTATGAAGAGAATAAATACCTGGATCTTTTTGATATATTCTTGCTCATAGACTTCTGCTAAGCTTTGTTTGCTTTTCTCATGATCCAAGGTTAGCCTTTTCTTATACTCAAATACTTCCTCTTTGGGTTTCTCTTTGCGGACCACATCATCAAAAGCCTTTAATGAAGCGAAAATTGGGTTGGTCAGATAGTCAGATGCAAAAAGTCAAATCTTTATACAATTAAAATAGTCAACACTAACCCCATCTTTAATTCTCTGTTTGATGATGTCTTCAAGTTGGAGAGTAGTCTCTTCTGTGATTGCAGGCGCTGAAAAAAGGTTAGAATAGTATTTAGGTAGAACCTTGAAGATAAATTCTTTAAAATAATATCAAATTGAACTACTGACCCATCCTGGAAGACTGTTCGAACTCGACATCCTCCTCGAGCATGCTGTTCTCTGGGCGAGCCTGCGCTGATACTTCACCAGTCAGCTGCCATGGCTTTTCTGCCAATGCCGCTTTCTCCAGTTCACTGATTTTCTCGGACATCTGCACAAACAATTAATTGGTTCAACAACAATTAGACTAACTAATGATTACTGTTCAAAGCTCTCAGTAAAGTCAATTAAAAGAGTAGAATCTTAAAATCAACAAAACCCTTTTATATTATATTATTTTATTAACTTCCAATAATACATTTTTAGGTTACGTTTAAAAAAACAACCAACTTGATTATTATTACAGACATTAAAAGCACCAGTGCACCAATATTCATAGGTGTCAGCTTCCTGCATTTGAGTAATTTTGAGTAATTTTGACAAATTTTTGACCAGATATATTATTTCTAAATTTATCCTTAATTGCCATGGCAACGGTGCTCTAAAACATATTTTACATGACACCAAAGATAACATGCAGTAGTTGTTGCAGTACCTTCTCTTGTCTCTTTTCAAATGGTGATTTTGAGTCACTTTTGGCCGAGTTAGTAGACTTTCCACCAAATATTTCCTCCATATCCTCTCCTTCACTTTCTTCATCCTCAGAAAGGTTGAACATCACTTTCTTCTGTTTGTTCTTGGATCGTTTTTGTTCCTCATTCCTAATAATTAAAAAGCCAAAACGTATATCTAGTTTCAGAATATGATAGCAGACAGACAGGTAGAGACATTGCTCAAAACTCATATGCAGACATCAGAGAAACTAAGCTGTTTAGCAAACCAAACATAACAAAGGTATTAAAGGTATCCTTCTTACTTCTTATCATCTTCCTCTTCTGCTTCATCACTTTCATATTCATCATCGTCACCCTGATCATCTTCTTCCCCGCCTTGATCCTCGTCACCATTCTCTGAATCGACATCTGCTTTCGCCATTTCTCCCTCCACAGAATCAAAGTAATCGTTGTATTTCAGATTCCTGGAACTTTTTACCTAAAATAAAATAAAAATATGACTGTTATTTATTTTTCTATTTAGCTTGAAACACAAATATAAATACAAGTCCATACATTGCTTTTGTTTTTCTTCTTGGATGAAACCATCTGCTCCAGATTCAACTCATCCTCTTCATCTGACGGTAAGTCCTGGAAATAGTCTACATCTTCATCGTCATTGTCCTTTCCTTCCCGTTTGTCCATATCATCAAGAAATGACTCCATATCTGACAATTTAAAGAACTTATCATCAACTTCAGAAGGAATCCCCTGTGTTTTGGACTTTTTTCCATCAGTCTTTTTCTTAAGTTTTTCTCTTTTCTCCAGAGCATCTACATCAAAATCTAAATCCGAGTCCTCCTCTGTATATTCATCTCCACTATCATGTGTCTTTTTTTTAGTTTTTTGTGTTTTCAACTCTTCTTCCTCCTCCTCCTCTTCCTCTTCTTCTGCCTCCTCATCATCGGATGCTTGTACGTTCTGATCTAATTCCTCCTCATCTTCCTCATCCTCCTCTTCCTCAAACACAGTTAAAGTCTCATTGGACACAATATTCCCGACAAACTGTTCAAAGTGCTGTAAAACAGGGTCATTTTGTAGCTCCAGCTCCTGCCAGATCTGCTCCTCATCAAAGTCTTTCACTGCCAACTGCACCAGTGGACTCCCTTTAAAATGTTGAGGCTCATGAGCCTTTTGAAGGTCATAAAGGGTCTTTGTTATTGAAGTGAAGTCCGCAGCCACATCATCTTGAAGACTAAGAAAGACAAATGAATGATGGTGAGGTGGTTTATTGTCATGCAGTCCATATGCTGTCAAAAGAAACGTACTTAGATGCTACGAGGCTGTGCTAGCTTGGCTAGAAGTCGGGTACATTGATTTGCTTTATAATTCGACCGCTGTTAAAATAGATTTTGCACCTAAAAATAAAAAGACGTTTCACTTACCTGAGAAAATTTTCTAGGTGTGTCGTGTTGACATTTACTTTCTTTACACATTCCTCCAACACGCTCTTCCACTCTCCACTGGCCATTTTTCCCACATGTGTATCTCGTGGTGTCGCAGGTAAACAGGCTCTACCACACACTCATGCGGCGATGTTTGGTTCCGGGGAACAAAAATGGCGTCTACTGTGCTGAAGGTTGCAGGTTGGTTTTCGACAACAAAAACACTACATTCTTACTTCAGAATTCAAACTTGAAAAAGATGTTTGGGGAATATTTAATCTCACCTCAGTAGCTATTAGGAGTGACACGCAAGTGAAGCAGAGCTATGTTTCTGGTAAGGTGCCTTATCTGTTTTCAAGATGACAAAAGAACAGTCAGAAATAGACAGAACAAAACAACAACAAACAACACCGTAAGGCCTAAATTAATTGTTTAGATTTGTAGCAAAACTTTATTTGCTTATTCCTTTGTATGTGGATAAATATAACGAAAGCTTGTCTTTTTAAAATAAAGAACAAATAAGAAAATGTACAAAGGACCTGACCTAACCTGAAAGGTGAAGGAAGAGTGGAAAGATCATAGTCACTGTTACATTTAGGCCTTTACAGTTATGCTTATTTGAATAGTCTTTAAAGCATGTGTATTTCTACCAACTTAACTTACACGTAACTTACACATCACATAACTTTGATCCACAGCTTTTTCCAGATGTTGTCGTCCCACCCTGATGAGAGCCTACTCTAGAACAGCAGCTCTTCATCAGGGGGTCCCAGGATCTGTGTGGAAGCTGGGGAGACTCAACCACATCGCCATCGCAGTGCCTGACATGGAGAAGGCCACCTCCCTGTACAGAGATGTGCTGGGGGCAACTGTCTCTGACAAGGTGCCTCTACCGGAGCATGGCGTCTACACTGTGTTTGTGGAGCTTGGGAACACAAAGCTTGAGCTGCTCCACCCTCTGGGAGAGAAGAGTCCCATAGCGGGATTTCTACAGAAGAACAAGTCTGGAGGGATGCACCACATTTGTATAGAGGTGAGTTTTTATACCGCTCTATTATTCTTTCAACTTAAATTATTACATACAACTGTGCATGGTATCATAATAAGCAGCCCCATGAATCCCTTTGACTTTGTTCTTTGCAGGTGGACAACATAAATGCAGCAATAGCAGACCTCCAAGCAAAAAACATCAGGACTCTCTCTGCAGAGCCACGCATCGGTGCTCACGGGAAACCTGTGATGTTTCTTCATCCTAAAGACTGTGATGGGGTGCTGGTGGAGCTGGAGGAGGCTTAACAGAGGCCTTTATAAAAGGGAGAGACTCATAAATACACAAATTAAATTTGATGGGGCTCAAAGTAGAATTACAAAATGCAACTAATATTAATTTTGTTTTCTACTTCTGAATGTGATCTAATATCTCCAGAGTTGAATATTGTAAACATATATAAAGAACTTATTAAAAGCTAAAAAATACTTTTCCATCTTAAAATAATGAGAGCCAGGCCAGCTCAAAAGACATTTCCAGACGAATATAACGTGTCCACTATAATTTTTTTTTTTATTTTAAGGTCCTCCTTGACATTCTTTTCATGTCATGTAAAGAAACAGAAGGGTTTGGGAGGGGACTAGTTTAGTTTCTAGCAGCACTTATCAGAAATAGAACTAAGGAACGCAACATTGCTTCTTTTATTCTTTTGTTTGTAAAGCATCTTTGAGTGTACAAAAAAGCACAAGTCTGATGTAATATTTATTACCTCAGTGTTATTTTGTGATGTGTATTTTTTTGAATAGTAATATATCTAATAATATATTGATCGATATTTACTAATCAATATAGTGGCACATCTGAGTCATAATGGTTCTAAAAATATGACCACATGTGTTGACATCAAATTTTCTGATCTGATTCATGTTACCTCCCTATGCATTTTGATATTCAATATGTAAGACTAAGCCTGCATAGAGTATGAAAAAAAAAGCAAAAAAAAAATGGGAACCAGAGAGGTGTTTATTTGGTGATTTGTAATGGCTTCAAACACAGCAAAAGGAAATATTACAGCCAAAAATATATTCAATGCAAATACAAGATGTTGAGCAGGTTAAAATCCTTATTTACTAACATGCTTTTTTTTTAAGCATAGTTTTATGAGCTGAACATGAATATGGTTGTTAGGGTCTCATGCAGATGGCGTATAGTTAAAACATTTAGCAAATACATATACAAGTAATTTGACATGTAGTTTAGCTGCTTTCTTTGCCCAGAGTGTGCTTGTCAAACAAGTACTCCGCCATTCCGTTCTGTGGAGCACCCATGCGACGCAGGTTGGTCACCCAGTCAGCCAGCTCTTTGATGGACTTCACCTGCTCATCCAGGAAGTGTGTCTCGATGAAATCACACATCTATAAAAAGAGAAGAATTACACAATTTTGGTAATTTGGAAGTCACAATTTCTTAATCAGTTGACTGAGCAATAACAACCATGACTAGAGGTAAAGTGGCAAACTTAGCAGATTCTGTAATTAGGCAAGACTTTTTGGTCTGGTCTAGAGATGAAAACACTTCATGTTTAGACCTTTTGATTACTACGAAGTGAGCCAATACATTTACTATGTTTACGCTTTTGCAACAGTAGAGATTTTGGGTACTTATTCCTAATCTGCCCATTATAGAAGTACGATGTATGCCTTACATGTGGGTCGTTGTGCTCAGTGCACAGTTTGTGCAGGTCAAGCAGAGACTGGTTGACGCTCTTCTCCAGCTGCAGAGCACACTCCAGGGCCTCCACACCGCTGCCCCATTCATCTCTCTCTGGTTTCTGAAAAGTAGACCAGGTCACAGTGAGATAAAAGCCAACTGTGGACGATGGTTTGACCCTAGACTGAAATGTGTTTGACTATTTCTTAAAACCGTTAACGTTTTACTAAAATGCATGGTTGCATGTGTGCGTGTCAAGGACAGATAAGAGACAGGGGACAGGACACACCCTCTGAAAACTGTCTGCTGATGTAACCCTCCCAGTTACTGCCCTTTCAGAATTTCTTTAAACAAATTTATGCAATGTAAATATTAAAAAAAATGTTAACAACACCATACCCTGACGTCTTGGAGGAAGATCCTTCCACCTCTCTGGTTTTGAAACTTCATCAGCTTTTCAGCATGCTCACGCTCCTCGTGTGACTGGTTATGGAAGAACTTGGCAAAGTTGGGTAATGCCTGGTCATCCCGGTTGAAGTAGTATGACTGCAATGAGTCATTACAAAAAGTTAGAAATACATTTGTCTAACTATGACTGATTAGTCATGTATTTTTAGAAACACAAAGTAATTTAAAAAGATACAAAAAAAAAAAAGTCAGGTAGCTGTATTAAACTACAGCTTTGCATGTTGCTCTAGATGAACTAATCTCTAAACGAACTTTAGCCTCACATTTACTGTAGGATTAGTTCACCTCAGATGCACGTCTGGCTAGTTGAGCATTAACCTCAAATGTATTTACACATTTAAATAAAAAATAAACCCAAGACTATTTAAACAGTAAATAAAAACTGCTGCATATTGGCTAGACATTCTATTTCAGTAATCATGGTGATTTAAAAATGAATGCCAATTTGCAAAAATAGCACAACACAACGCTGTGTTGGAGACAGTCTCTACTGTACCACTGATATCGCTGTTATTTTCTGCGCATGAACTCTGACTCAGCATTTTGTCACTGAACCTTACCATAGACAGGTAGACATAGGAGGCGTACAGCTCCAGGTTAATCTGCCTGTTGACTGCAGCCTCGCAGTCCTGGTGGAAGTTCTGTCTCACCTGGGAACTCATGACTCTGAAACCAAAGTTAAACACAGTGTAAGTGCAGGCACACAGTACTGACCTGGGATACAATTACATATTAATAATAAATAAATAAATACATAAAATAAATAACAACAACAACAATAATAATAATAATAACAACAATAACAATAATAATAATAATATTATCAAAGTATGGTTATTGCTTAAAATAGTCATTTTACTTGGGCCAATCATGTCTTGTGACCTGGCTTCACCCCGTGTTTTGTTTATGCACTGCCTTCTGTTTACTCTGAGCACTTGTCAATCTACGTGGTTTTCTGTTAATGTTTCACGGGTTAGTTTTTTTTTTTTTTTTTTAAAATAATAAATTAATTAAATACTTTTTAAGAGTCAGGATAACTAAATACTGTGGCTGACCTTGGGTAAATTTATAGGAAAATATTTTTCATAAATCAAGACTGAAAGAATTTGGAGTGATTATGTGATTATAATGACATAGTTATAAAGTCTTTACATTTGCGACATTTTATACTGTAAAAATATCCCTACCGTTTGAATGCGAAGACGAGACAAAGTTAACGTTAGTTAGATGTAAAAAACATTTTAGTAGAAGTAACTGTAGCATACTACAAACGCCACACACATTAGATTTAGTTTGTTTTTTTAACGGAGAGATAAATAAATACGCGTTGTGTTTTGTGCCCTACGCAGCAGCGTGGCACAGATAAAGAGTGCGCAGAGCTGAGGGCGCCAGGCCACACGGGCAATAAAACACAACAATCGACAAGAGCAGCAAAGCCTTAGCATTTACCATACTCCAGAAATAAATAAATAAACAAAAGAAAACAAACAAAAAAAAAAGAGAAGGAATACTTACCACGTTGTTGTGTCTCGAGGGGCTGAAAGAGTGTCCTTGATGCCAAAACAAACCTCTTTAGCTAGCGAGCTGAGCGCGGACAATGTTCACGCTGATGGCTGACTTAAAATAAAGTAAAAATAGGTGTTATTTAGCGATAATAATCGACTGGTGGTGGCAGGAGACAGAAGAAAGGTTGCCGTTCAAGCACTGTTGAAGCAGGTAACCTTTACTGTCCGCTAACGTGATCGACTGTGATCAGACCCGAGCTCTGCACAACAAGATAAAGGCGCTCCAGCGCTACCGTGCGTCACTTCCGGTAGGACGACAAACCATGAATCTATTAAAATAACCCGACTGATAACACTAAACTGGCTTAAATATAAAGGCTTCTATAATCTCCAATGGTTTACACATAATTACTGTATTTTACCCAATATAACACTATTATTTATTTAACCTAATATCCCAACAATATTTTCTCAAAGGTAGTTGCAGAAGTGATGAATACCCTTTACGAAAACTGACTCATGCGGCATCATACAAGAATCACAAGTTGCAAAGGAATTTCAACATTTTAGATTTTTCTTTGTCGTATTCATGACGCATGTTAAATTTGGGACTGTAATCAAGGCACCACCTGGTTCCTTAGTTTATACTCTTACAACAAGTCATTTGACTGCTTCAATAATGCCTGTGAGATCAATAAAGTCTTATCTTATCTTATGTAAAACATGCCTTGCTGTTAAAGCCCTAAACTTCATTTGTGTGGATTGTGAAATTACTTGTATAAAAAGAACAATTGACAAAGATTTTTATAAATGTTATTTATTTTCAGTTTAGTCAAACAGGCCGAATCCCATGTCGTCATCGGACTCCTCAGACTCTTCTTTCGTCTCTTCTTTTTTCTCCTCAACTGCAAAAATCAATCATGAAATTATTTTGGGCAAGAGGTTACTCCCATCAGGTCAATAAGCCAATCTTATGAATACTGAACACAGTGGCCAATACAAGACTACACCAAATCAGCATGAGATAATGAGGGGCTAAATGTGACTCACCTGCAGCAGTAGCAGCGGCTCCACCTGCACCAGGAGCTGCAGAGCTGGCAACAGCAACGGCGCCACCTGCTGGCATACTGGCCAGTTTACCGTAACCTGAGGAGAAGATTGGCAGACATAAGCTGACAGAACTATAGGCAGAGTCAATTCAGATGACTGTTCCTTTATCACAAAAGAAGCGTAGCTGGAGTTATGGGAGTCAAGTCCAAGATTTATGTTCCCTTTTTTACATATGAATATACAAATCCTCTTTTGTGTATAATCAAATGAATCCAACTAATGTACAAGACGCGTCTATAGGCAAATACAGCCCTACATATTAACAAGGCATATTAGTTTAGATTGTTCAGCCTCAAGATCCATGAGGTTACTCACATGAACAACTGCCATTTAGTAAAAGGTTAATTAAGATTAACCAATACTTCTGTGCACTCACCTGAGGCAATCACCTCATTTACATTTTTGCCCTGGAGCTCAGTGATGACCTGTTGGGAGAAAAAAAAAAATTAGTCCTGGATCTTAAGAGTTTAAGTTTCAAGCCTTTGCCAGCCACAACAGAGCAGCAGTGTACCTTGGTCAGACGCGTGTCATCAGCCTCGATGCCAACGCTCTCCAGAATTTTCTTGATGTCACTTGCCTCAGGGTTCTCATTACCACCGAGGGCGGCTAGAAGGTAAGCAGCAACGTAACGCATCCTGTAGAGGAAAACAAAAAGTTAAGTTTCATTAACCTGCTCAAAGACAGTCTGTGTGTAATGGGCACACATCTTTTACTTTAGACACATTGTAATAATATTTTAAACTTCTGTTGAGACCAAGGAGGCAGGACTTAATAAAATATATGTATTGACCAGCCTATTCAAACACTGAGGGGGAAATGCAAAGATGGTGAAACTATTGATAAATATATACTGATAATTTGACAGGACTGATTAAGTACACTTGCATAGGATGACCAGATGTCCCTTTGTCCGGGACAGTTCCAGTTTATGCTCCACGTCCCCTGTCCCAGCAAATTTATCCAAAAACATTGAATTGTCCTTGTTATAGAAAAATGTCTAAGGCCATTTTGATACCCGCCAACAGTAATGGGGGCAATATATTACCAGCTGGGGGAAAAAAAACAAGAAAGGAAAAAAAAAAAAAAAAAAAAACAAGTCCCTCAGATTATATACTGATCCACAAGTGAGTCGAGAATGGACTTTGGGTTTTATTTATACCAACCCTCCCATCCCTACCCTAGGTTAAATGTAAAATGAAAACTTTAATGCAGCGGGTTCTCCCATCGATTCACAAATCTAGATGACAACATGCGTCATTGCGTCCTGTCTGCACTAGGATTTTTTTTATTTACACTAAGACTTAAATATACTTTTTACGTCTTTGACACTAACGAGGAGATAAGCATCGTTTCTTTCCCCCCTACTGATTTTCACTAGCATATTAGCAGCTCTCAACTTGGTCTCACTTATGACAAAAGTAACACCAAAACGGGGTTGTTCAATGCCGCAGGGGGCTCGAAATGTGCTTATATTGACACTGGATACACTGGTTGGCGTTGAGATTGTGATTTAGTGGGGGAAATCTTATAAAATGTGACACTCACTTGGCTATTCAGGCGAACGCGTGTTCACAGCGAGGTTAGCGCGGGCAGAAAGGAAGTTGCGTCACGGGAACAAAACGGAAGAAGGTCCAACTCTTCTTTTATTGTGGTGCAAATGATGACGAGGGATAGCGCCGTCTGCTGGACAATAGTCTGAAACACAAAATGTATGAAGGTAATGATTTTACTGTAAAACTGGCACTAAAAACATCTTTCTGTTTTAACTATATTTCTACTAATTTACATGTTTTTCTCCTGAAGGTTGTTATCTGCGGTGAGCAGCAGAAGTACAGAAGTACAGGGACTCCTCTTGAGATGTGAAGCAGGATCGCAGGCCTGCTTCTATGGGCTACTGTTTATGCTTTAGTTTAGGTCATGTTCTTATAGCCTACTTTGTGTGCTATGTAACTTTTTGGATGGGGGTCCATTACCTGCTTATTTCTGTTGATATGTCATTGCTCTGCCTGCAATGTACCACAGTATGACTTTAAGCAGCTCTACCTTACATTTATTCAGTTACAGGTGGTTTTATAGCTCAAAAATATCTAGAAAAACAGGCATTCTGACTGTGAACGCGGTTGCCCCTTCACAGATTTGACCTGTAACTTTGTCTGGTTTGGTCTCCATGAAGATAGAAAGGTTTAATACCATACTGTGAAACATTTCAGACAAAGAAATAACATCTCCACCGAGAAAAGAATTTCACAGACCCTCCACCAGAAAAGTGTTTATTTTTCATCAATTTTAACACGGCAGAATGCAGTCACTTCAGTTTTTCCTATAGATTTTGTTTAGTTAGTGATTTTGTTATGACAATGTATACAAAATATGCTTTTAGGCTATGCGTGATAATTTTACACTGGGTACATAAAAATAGTAGGCTATAGTAAAATACAATGTTACTTAAATTATTGTCTGATATGCCTTGAGTTAGTTGGTCCCAAATCCCTCTTAAACCTCTGGTTTGTCTATAGGCTTCTTGTGTCTTGTAACACCAGCTGGCCCTGGCTGACAAACACTCCAATACCCACTCCTTTGTCTCAGACGTGATGGATTTGTGTTGCCAAAAATGTGAAGTGAACCATCCTCAGTTAAGTGTTTGCATCTACATGAAATGAGTGACTGAGAACAAACAGCTTAATTATGAATCTTGGACTGTGGTTGTCTAACATTTCTCATCAAAGTCAACTTCATAAAATAAAGTTGTTGTTTTTTAACTACAATAGATAAAGAGTAGAGGTGCTGCTCATATTGGCTCATTGTACATTTTTATACATTTTGTCAATGAATACCATTTAAAGGTGCACTATGTAAATTTTGGCTAGGGGTCTGCTACCTGCTTGTTTCTATTGCTATGTCATTGAAATGTTCCACAGTGTGACATTAAACAGCTCTACCTTACATTTATTCAATTACATTGGTGGCATTACAGCTCATAAATGCTTAGAAAAATAGACATTCTGACTGTGACTGTGGCAGCCTCTCCACAGATCTGACCTGTAACTTGGTCTGGTTTGGTTTCCATGAAGATAGAAAGGTTTAATGCCATACTGTGAAACATCCCAGACAAAGCAATAACATTTGACGGGCTGTCCACTAGAAATGTTACAAAGAATAGTCAAATATATTCCTGGTAAAAAAAAATGCCCTTTTAGTTTTTAGGATTGACCATAGAAAAAGCCACAAATTAATCACAGACTATTTGGATCTTGATTCTAATAAACATTGATTATTTACACTGGGTAAACTTAAACAGCTGATAAATGATACCATAAGATTAACCCAAGTCTACATTCCTCTTATCTGATCTAATCAATTTTCAAACAATAAGAAAAACAACTGCGGTCAATTGAAAAGTCACAACTTCAAGCAGTTTATTAAGCCTAAATTGTGAACACTAATGGTCTACATCACATTTTACATTCAACATGAAGAACAGTAAAGAGAAAAACAGAAAAGACAAAACTGCAACAATCCTACAGGTAAGAAGCCAACAAGCGTTACACATTTCAGATCATTATCAAAAGTTTCACAAATGCAGCAAATTTGGTCCTAAAACAAAAGAAAATTTAACAAAATCTCAGAAAATAGCAACAATTTAGGCCGGACCCCTTTCTCACCGTACATCTATGCTAGTTTTCTGCAACTTGGCTGATATGGCCTTGGTACTTGCTCAAAATTAAGTACCAGACATTCCTCGAGTTATTTTATTATTAGGAAATTCACTTAGAAAATTGAGAAAATATCAAAAGAAAACTATTATAAAAAATACTCTATTGACCATTTGAAGAGACAAAGGACAAACAGATAGAAAGGTAAAGAGTGCATCGCAAGGAAAATGAACAGATGTGATTTTGCAGCAACATGCAAAGTATTGTGGGTAGCCAATATGAGCATGTGTTGTGTGAAAGCTGTATTGATAGTTTATTTACATTTCTGGTGTTTTATCTGTATGTCGCAAGCTTAAATTGTAGCTGCAATTTCCAAAAGATTTAAGCATGTGATATTGCATTTCACACAGGTTGAAGTTTAACATTCAACATTAAAATTACAGTTTTCCCATTACTAATCTTGCATAGATTATTACTGTAAGTTACACATTTCTTTGCTGTGTATCATTCAAATTTGCTTCAAAATGTAAGCACAATTGTAGATAATTTAGACAACAAAAATGAAAGATTTTCCTTGTAAATGTGATATTAATGAATTTGGAAAAGCATGTTTATCAAAACATAGCATCATTTTTTTAAAACATTAAGCATATTTTACAGCACATAAGCACCAAACATCCTTCTCTGAGCACAATTTTCAAGCCATAGTAACCAAAATAAGCCATAGTGACTAAAATAAAAAATAAAAATCAGCCACATCAGACAGCAGACAATCAGTGGACCTGCATGTTGTGAAATTAACTGCAAATCTAAGTAACAAAAACTAGAACAGCATACGACTTTCATAATGCCACTCAAACAAATAATAGTCTTTTATCCAACACAGTTACACAGCCACTGACAAGCCTGTCTGAGACGGGACAGTTACTATGGCTTGTTCACCTTAAGCCTTGTTTACATCTTTGCTATATACAGTATATTGTATCTAAAATAAAATAAAAATACGAAAGTATAAATAAATAAGCCACAGTTTTACCAGGGCATGTTTCATAAAAGATAACAGATGAAATTTCTGAATGCAGGTATATAATCATTGTTTTTATATTTTAGTGTGGTTGAAATTATTGAAAAGCTTTTCAAAATGTCATGTGAGACAGTAAACCAAGTTAAAACTTTGAGATGATGTACAATTAATGCACCAATTAATGCACCAATTAATGCACCAATGATGCAAAAACACCAATAAAAAACCTGATCAAAAACTTGAACATAACAAATTGAAAAACAGAGACTGGATGTGTTTTTCCTCTTTAAAAAAAGGCAAAAATAAACAATACACTTTGCTATTTTAGTTCCTTCCCTAACATGTTTGTGAAGAATTAAGGTAGAGATTTAGTTTATGTAACTGTAACCAGCCATTACCAGTAGTCATTTTAAAAACAAAAGGAGTTTAAACAGTACACATTACATACAAAAATAGCTATGCCCTGAGGCACTTGGTAGTGGCTGTGACCAAAGTATTAAAAACACTACCAGCTGAAGAAGCGTTGTAGTTGATCTCCAACTGCATTCAATTTGTCAACTAAAAACTAAGTCACAAAATGCAGTGCCCATCCAGAATGACAATCATCTAGTGTTAAGCAAAAGTGTGTGTTACAGAAACAAAACAGTGTTAAAATATTAAAAGTCTGGTGTTTGTGAATGTAACTACATCTATGTTAGGCTTGTTTGTTACACATGTTGTGCTGGGTAGAGGAAATAGACCCAAACAGATGGCCTGAAGGCTGGAGGAGGAGGACGAGGGACTGGGCATCAGAATGAGAAAATCCTACTGGGGATAGTTGTTCTGTTGTCGGCGCTTTGCCGACCTCATTTTCTCAAAGCGAGACTCCATTTCCTCCAGGACTTTAGGAGTGTATCTCACCACCAGCTTCACTGTGCCCTGGGCCGCCTTCAGCAGCTCCACAGCCTTCTCATGGTGCTCTCCCTCCACACTCTAAAAAGTTACAAAACCAGGACAAATGCAGTGAGATGTGAATTCAAAGAAGCCACCTGTTTTAAGGGGAGTTTATTGTTAAAAGTAGAAATGATTCATTAATTCTGTTAACAAATAAATACACAAGCTACACTTACAAAAAAGTTATAGTTTTTGGATAAAATGCTGATGACACTTTTCTTTTCTCCGCTCTTTTTGTTTGTATGAATGGAAATTGACTGTACATGACTGTGTACATGATTGAAATCAAACAGTAAATTAAATAGATAAAAAAAACAAAACATGAAAACATCAGTATTTACACATCAAGTAACACCAGACCAAATGAACTCAGTAAAATGATATCTGACTGAATAATTTAATGAAACTGTAATCTCACCACTCCGTTGACAGACAGCAGCTGGTCGCCCCTCTTCAGGCCGCCGTGCCGATCTGCTATTCCCCCTGGAATGATTCTGGAGATGTAGATAGGGGAGTTTTGCTCCTTGCCGCCCATTATATTGAAGCCCAGGCCTTCCTCAGTTTTGGGCAGTTCCACCACACGAGGATGGGAGTGCCCTTCACTTGCTGCAAAAGCCGCCACCGTGGCCTGAAACAGTTGGTAACAGTATTTAACACAAAATAAGAGCCACTGCCAAACGACCATGTTCTGAGAAACAGGTGCCCCATCAACTGTAACAGACATTAAATGGAGAAACAATGGGTCTGGCGCAACAATAAAATTTGTAATCACCTTTGCTGTGGCATTGGCCCGGACCTCAGGGCTGCTGTTGATGTCCACAGTCTCATAAACATGTTCATAAACCTAAAATAAAAAGAAGGAAGACATGAATAAGCATGGGTTAATGAAACCTCTGCCCAATATGACACAGGAGACTTACTTCTCGGACTGCATTGCAGAATTCACTCTGGAGGACCCTCTGCAGAGCCTGCAGCTTCTGTGGAGGCACTTCCCCTGTCCGCTGCAGCTTATCCAACAGCTCAATGGCACGATTAATATCTGGAAGTAATACAAACTGATTAATTCATGTGATCTAATTAAGCGTTTTACTTTTTCCTGTCATGTCAGCCCCAATGTGCTGTGACTTACAAACTATGCTTTGTCATAAATGTTCCAGACAAACTCAGGGATCACGGTGTCGCTGGACATTTGCTGTATGAATCTTATTGATGCTTGGAGTTTACTTAGAAATAAAATATTATCTTATTTCCACGATAATATGAAATACTATTCCAAATGTATTTACCAATAAACTGGAATGTCCCGATCCATTAGTAAGCACTTAATAAATGCATAAAATAAGTCGCTTAAATCCCAGTGATGAGGAGCTAGTTTAGTTGAAAATGATGACTGACTTTTACTGTTGACATAAGAGCTTTAGGCTGTTCAGGTAACTTTAATGTCAACATTCATAACCAATGAGATAATTACGCATATATGACCAATGACTTAACTATTGTAATTGCTGTTTATGTTAGCAAAGAAACGCCTGGTTAACTCTGCGGCTATCGTATGTCGGTGGCTAACCAACCACTAGCGTGCTACAAACATTGCTAGTGAACCAAATGCTCTTTTATCACGAATCTAAAATATGATTCAGTAAATCACATGCCATTTTGCCAGTTATTCGACAAGCCATCCTGATAGGTTTAGTATGAATGAATAATCCTACATAAAGCTCTTTTTCGCGAATGCTAAAAGAGAAGCTGAAACCGCCCCATGTCATAACAAATAATTTTCAGCTAGCTTCACTTAGCCAATTAACCTACCTCTTTCCAATCGCACAGGCTCTCCAAGTGACGCCATTTTTCCTCACAGGGTTAATTTTTGCTGATTAGTGGATTGTAGGTTAAAAGACAAATATACAAAACGAAAACGGTTAATCCCTGGAAACGTCGGGAGCGCTTAGCCAAGACGATAAATCAGATTAGCCAAGTTAGCTTCCAGGCTAGTTGCCAGTGTCATTGTGCGTTCCCCGTCCTGTCGGAAAGGAGACAACATCAAGCAAACCCACGAGTTTATCTGCTAAATAATATGTTTAACTTACCGCGAGAGGTTAGTATGACAGCTAAAGTTAATACAACAATAAATAAATACGCAATATATGTATCGTGTTTTATGATACCAGTGTAATTGATATAAATGTGTACTAACGTGTTAAAGCATTTTTCACTGTTTTAATAATTGCGCATGAAATTGTTATGGGTGTTTAAGAATCTAAAGAAAAATTAAAATTTGTTTAAGCTTCTGTACAGTATATAATATAAGAGTCGTATATTATATTTGTAATTATTTAGAAAGATATTCATTTCTCCGAAACTTTGAACTAACCCCATGTCTCTACCTCCCTCTAGCGACTGACCACACAGTGACAGGCTCTGAGGCTGTCTGCAGGCTGAGTCAGAGATGTGAATAGACTGAAGGTTAGTGCTTTGGAAAAATAGCTTTCTCATTCTTTGTTTAAATAAAGAAATTCTGGTAAATTTAACTGCATCCTTTATGGTTTGAGTAGGCCTACTGTAAAGCATAACAAACAAACAAACATTATTTTTAGTTTTAGCCTACAGAAATTAATGTGTGTTCTCAAATGTGCATGTAATGAAGCCTCCTCAGGGATCTTCATCGCTATCTGGGGTTGGATTTAAAGAAACATGTTACTAAGTTTTTAGATTTTATGTAATTTGGTGTCTCCTTTATAGTGTGTCCTCCTTTAAACCTCTGCAAAACAGAGAAGGTACTTTATCTTTTCACTTGCTCCTGATTTCCCCAAATCTCTGAATACCTGACCTCTTCTTATTAGATCTGTACTTACCTTAAAGTAGAACAGGAACAAAATAGAGGTGCATACTTGCTACTTACTTGAAGTATTTTGTACTTGAGGCACATTTGGATGTGATCCATAGTCTAAAGTCAAAAGATGAAAACTTTCTTGTGATAGTACATTATTACTTCACACTACGGTAATTAAACTTGGCAGCGGTGCACCGTGTTATGTGCAGATTTATTATATGCTTTAGGCGATGTTATTGACGCTCCAACCTTAAAGCCGGTTTCCAAGTAATGTCCCGCACTTGCTTTTTGTGGACAACAAGATAAATTAATTTAATTTCATTTCATCATGTGTTGGAGAATTATATCCAGCTGTGGCCTAATACTGTTATATTTGTTCTGTATTTTAATATTTTAATGTGCGCAGAAAGTGGGGCACCAATCAGTCATTGTCAGATATGCCATGCCTCATGTGAACCCTCATCTTAGGGTACCTGTCTGCACATGAGTGTGACTGCTTTGATATGTGAAGTTGATATGTGAAGTTTCTAATTGTGAACTTTCAATTGCAACAGTCAAGTCCAACATCTTCTTGGTGTGAGTTAAAATGAGTGTCATCTCAAGCCTGAAACCAACGCAGATAGATATCAGATAGTTTGTACTTGTGTCACTTGTGTTAATGCACAAAATTGTGTGTGCGTGTATGTGTACGTATGTGTGTGTGTGCGTGCGCGTGCATGTGGTCCCTGTTGGTGTCCACTTTTCCTTCCTCAAAATGCACTTCTGAAACTTTATGAACATTGATTTTGTTTTTCAGTTGCCTATAGTCATTTTTATTTCTTCAAATATTTCAGTTTAATATTGCAAACAACGTCACAACATACAAAATGAATAATATTAACCCAGAAACATGTCATGAATAGATTTTATATATATATATATATATATATATATATATATATATATATATATATATATATATATATATATATATATATATATATATATATATATATATATTTATACTCTTTTATATATATCTTGTCCTCTGGTGGGGATAAAAAAATAAACAGCAAAGCTTTGACAACAGCACCTTGACATAGTATGTAGTTCCAACATTACCTTGAGAAGTTTAGAACAGTAAACAGAGAAATTACTGCAGGAGGTTCTGAGTATGTAACGGGATGTTTTTGGTAAGCGTCATATCCTTTTTTGTAAGTGGAGAATTTTTCAATTCACAATTGAAGCAGCATGCAAGCCTTAAAGATGGAGCTGTCCTCCTTCATTCCTTGCCTTGTTTTTTTCCTTCATTTTCTAATTCTTGGCAACGTAAACAAATCACAATGTCTTGGAGGAATGTGATAGTAATTTAAACTGGGCGCAAATGACTGATCAGATTTTTTTTAATTGTTTACAAGGTCATGAATATGTTCAATAAATAGACTGTAGTATCACTTTTACTGTATAAACTTCATCTTTTTTTACATGCAGTCCATAAAATTTTCATTTGACGGAATAATTTACCCTGTTATGTATATATACAAATAGATATTTTCTCTTTATTCTCTTTTTTAAACTCTTCAATAAAATCTATACATTTTATACACTATCTCCCTCTTTTAATGGTCAATGTGCATACACATGAAGTGTCTATCCTTATAAAGCGCCAGCCGATCTTCTTTTTGCTATCCATGGTAAGCGCTCGCACGTAGGACTGGGTTGTCCTGCATTGGGAATTATAATGCCGCTTGTCTATTCCTCTGCAGCCCTCCTTCGTGTACCCCATGGGGTTGCATTTGGTCTCATAAAAGTATTGCTTCAGTTGGCCATTGGGGACAGGGACCTTTTCCATGACGGTAACTGTCTGCCCAGACATGTCTATTGCCGTCTTTTTATCCACAGCTGTCACCCACTGGCTAATACTGTCACACACACTGAGCTCTCCGCGCCGCGACGGGTCCGAGTGCCTGCGCACCCGCATGGACATGTTGGCTGCGTCCAGATAGTTTTTGTATTCCTCCAGGAGAAAGAGCAACGGCGGCTCCAAAGGCACTTGGTTGCTGATCATCACCCGCGAGTTGTACAAGTCGACATCCTTGGTCTCTGCCGGCAGCACCGGACTGGGCCCCCCTCCTCCCTGGCTCTTGTCCGAGCCCTGTCCCAGATGGGCGTTGCCCTCCACCTCCAGCAGCTCCTCTATGACCTGCTCAAACGTGTCTGTGAGCGCCGCCAGCTCGCCCCCGCTGCCCTGAGCAGTCCCATGGCCCCGGCCCGCAGTCGCAGCAGCAGCGCCCAAGTAGCCCTCCGTCCGATGGGCCCTCATACCCGGGGCGTCTCTCAGGGGCGCGGCTCTCATGCAACTGAAGTATGAAATTACCATAGTAAGAAACAGGATGGTCATCACTCTTCTAACCTGGTGGAACTGCAACACACAGAAAGAGAGAGAAGCCCGTCAGTCAAAGAGCCTACTGAACAAACTGGACTCAAAGACCATTCATTCACACTGTTTATTTCAAGCCAAAATGAGCCACTTGCCAATGTTTTATTAAAATGACATTGGCACTGTTTTATCAGTTTTACAAATTGTTTGCAAACTAATCCTTCTCGTCCTGTGTGATGTCTGGCCCTGGCTTTTTGTTTGCTGGCAGCAAAAAAAGCATATTTTTACAAAGCCTCCCAAATTTCAAACCCATATTAGCACACAGTATTTTAAACCTTACATTAAACACTAATTTCTAGTTTTATTTCTGCTTTCTTTACTACGAGGCTTGTAATAAGTTCTTTTATTGTAATAACATAATTGACAGGAACAAACGACGGAGGAGACCTTAAAAGATTAATTTAGAGCGCCCGTGTGCATGTTTGCTTAAGAATATGAGATTATTTGTTTCTGCTTTCATTGAACGCTGATGTTTGGACTGGGTCAATATTATCCTTCCACTAACAAAATGACCTGTTCTCCAATATGGACAGCTCTTATTAAAAGGGGATTTTGTGTCCGCCTCGACAAATGTTAGAATATTTGAAAGTGCCTGCTGTTGTTCGTCAGGAAGCAGGAGTTTACTGAGAGACAGTGATTTTTGTCATAATGAGAATACCACAAAATAAATCGACAGGATATGAAAATAAACTAATGGCAAAAAGGTGTGTCATCCCTTCAGATTGCAGTGTAGAACTTCAATACATCACTCACTACAGTGATTTGCATTCTTTACTAACCTCTAAAACTCATACAAGGCCTGCCTGTTCTATCTACAAACCAGCCTAACAAATCTCAATCTCATTTCCCAATTTAAAAGTGAAATATGCAACTTTTCTGGTGTTATTGCTTTGTCTGGAATATTTCGCAGTATGGCATTAAGTGTATCTCAAGTATGCATTCTTACTGTGAGCAGGGTCACCTCTCCGCTGATCTGACCTGTAACATGGCCTGGTGGCATCACTTGCTTGTGTCCATGGAGACAGATTAATTCTATACTGTGGAACTTTCCAATACAGTAATAATATCTTGATGGAGACAAAGAGGTGATGGGGCTTCCACCAAAAACGTCACATATTGCACCATTTAAAAAGTAGCCCAGACTCAACTGAGACTACACACAGGCCCATCCTGACCAGGCGATCCAAAAAGTCATCTTAGTTTTTAAGTGCAAACCCTACCTTTAAAAGCTTTTGTTTCATTCTTAATTGGTATCTGGGGCCTTGGCTGCAATTAACCAACGCCACGGGACTGCCACTGCGCCTAAAAATAGATGTGCTTGGAGTCTCACAGTCTCTATTCAGAATATCACATACTTGTTCCTAATGAGCCACTCAATCCCAGAGCTGCGTGGTGTGCACCTCCCAAGTCAGTGTCTGTTAGGGGCAGGGCAGATGGATTTTCTCTCTCTCTCTCTCTCTCTCTCTCTCTCTCTCTCTCTCTCTCTCTCTCTCTTACTATAAACAACAATGAAAAAGTTGTCCATTTACGATAAAGGTTTTGATGCCTTCTTCTCAGCTCCACTGCTTACCGGATTTGGGCCCTTTATGTGTATAGGATGCATTTAGGCTTATATTATTATGACTCAATTGGTTCCACGCAGAGGCAAAGAGCGTCCGATTATCATCCTGGGCGTCAAACTTCATGCTGGAAAATGGTGCAGCAGACCGGAGAAGTGCTGCTGCATCTTCGGTAATATAGACCACAGGGGTAATATTGCAGTAGCAGTAGGGGGGTGGAGAGAGAGCCAACGTCATTTCGCAGCATAACAACCCCGGATGACGTCTCTTCCAGGTCTCCATAGGGGAGCCAATGGAGGGGAGGAGGTTGCTGGGGGTAATGCCACTCAACGGTGTGCAATCGCCAGCCCTCCCTCTCCCCAGGGTCTCCACACACTGGGAACAACAAATGATTTTATTTCTAACTCCGTGATTTCCTGTTTTCCATCAGGACAATCAATATGGCTTATGCTCTCAATCAACATCCTGTTAAAACGCGATAAAGCAAATGAATCTTTTAATTGCTGAGGGACCGGGTTGAGGATCACGGTTTTGAATCTCTTAGAGGGACAAAATGTGACAATGCGATGCAATTTCTGCCCGTTTCTCACACATCCACTGCTGAATTTCACTACTGACCAAATTCTATCTTGCGTGTAAACACAATAATGCAATAATACATAAGAGATAATAAAAAAGGAGGGATTAGTAGTGCCTACCAAAACACTGCTTCGATTTTCTGATTTGGCTCTGCAGGCTCACCACGCCACTCATCTGACAAAAACCACTACGCAAACAAGCTCCCATTCACAACGACACAGCTCCAAACACCAGGAACAATGTGTGCAGAGGAGCAGGTGAGTGCGCGGCCATCGTGACCACCTGTTTGTGCATTAGGCGCTGCACGACTACATAAGTGGTGTATATAAGCCTTACATTTATTCTATGAAAGCCAGGTGGGAATTATTATTGACAGTGGCTGAAAAAAATTGTTCTAAAGCATGAAAGGACAGGCAGGCTAACGCTTTTCCAACTCAGTGTACATGTCAACACAATATAGGGCTGTATTTTCAACAGCAGCACCTGATATCAACATCAAACATAGGAATAAAAAGATACACATTTGAATGATTGACTATTACACCTCAGCACTCAATTCTTTCATTCCTGCAACATGTTTTATCACGTTTTACCTTTTAATACCTGACGGCTCAAAATATATCTGGCTAAAAAGGAAAATCTTCTCTACAACTTCTGCACCATATAGTCTGCAAAAGAGGACCCCTTGTGTGTTCAACAATGCAACACTTAAAAAAAAATGCAATTAAAGTTGTCAGCAGTAATGGCTGACACGTGTGGAAGGTCTCTGCCTTCTTCTTGTCTGGGATCTGCTTACAATCTGACACAGTTTCAAAGCATGTTTAGTAATAGATGAGCATCACTGAAGGATTATACCTGGCCTGGTCTGAGCCAACCCCAGCCACTGCCACAAAGAGACAGCTCTTCAAACAACTGCTGAGTGATGTGTCCATTTCCAAATAAGTATCCTCCTCCAGCACAATCAAACAAAAACAACAAAGCCTATTCAGAAATGTTTACAAATGTAGACCTGACCTTATTTCTTATCCCCTGGTTAATTCTGACACATCTTTTTATATACTGAAACATTTATACTTATACACGTAAAAATAGAAACGTGTGCAGTACCGGTTTGTGGACACTAGAGTGCGCATGAGACCGTGAAATATTGTGCTGGCCTGTTTCCCTCCACCTTTCATGCAGTGTGCACCCCTCCTTCAAGTGAAACTGAAGATGGGTAAATAAATATGTAGTTATACAGATATGGTCTAATATTGAGGATATTTAACTGCAATCAAGTTCAATATTTTGCTTCAAGAATCTGCAATAGTGGAAATGAAAAGTTGACACTCCAGATATGAAATCGTCTCCCCCAAATAAATCAACCTCAAATAAATCAGCTTTCCACCACACTATAAACTGGACGTTTAACAAAGCAATTTAAAGTTACTAAAGGCAAATAGTTCTGGGGTACAACTCAAACACTGTGTGTGGTGTTGGCTAACGTAGCCGGTGTATCTCAGGTTTCCTATAAAGTCTTAATGAGTTCATCAAACTTTTCAGTATTTTCCAAATCAGCAACACAAAAACGTGACGGGACATCGTGTCCGCAGCGATGTGGAGGATTCTGCGCAGTTACAGATGCGTATTGTTGGATTTACGCGCGTGGAGTGTCCAAAGTGTCTGATTTCATCCATTGGATAGCCTCCACTTTGTTACTTCATAGGAACAATAAACAGTCACATCGCTAGGGCTGGTTCAAATCTAATGGCAAAATAGTTGTTATATGAACATTGCATGATAGCCTGGGCCTCGGTGTGTTCTGGAAACCCAATCAACATAATAACTCCGTTTTTTATTAATGAACGTGAGGATAAGGTTACGCATATCCCTCACAGTCTGTCTGTTCGCAGAAGAACCGGACTTGATCGAGCTACTTTTAGCCCCCCTCCCCTTCCCATCTCCCTCGTGCTATCACACATACACCCCATACCCACAATAAAATAAAAATGTGTAGAATAAGTTAAAGCAAACAAACGTACAACATACCTTTTACTGCCCAAGTCGTAAAAGAGACCATTCAAGAGGACAGTGTCATCAGGGACGCTTAAGACAAACTCCCTGCTCTGAGTAATTAACTTTAAGCGGTATTTTCCTCTCTCTTTTTTCCCAAGTCAAGCTTCAGGATATCTCTTCTTCGGCTATGGAGCAAATATATTAAATTATTGATGGTGGAAATTGCATGGATGAGGTAATGCACTCCCATGGCTGCGCGGCGCGTTTGGAGATCGTTTGGAGATCGCGTCAAAGTGAAGTTGTCGCATGGTGAAAGCAAAGAAAAACGCCGCACTTGGAGTAGCAGCGGCAGTAGCAGTAGCTGCAGAAACACACGGCGGATGATAGACCTCTGAGGCTGAAATGAGGAGCCGTGGCAAACTACAGTAACTTTACTACACACAGTGACGCTGCAACATGTGACCTGCCGCTGGCTGACTGGTTGCCATCAAACTCCAGTTTAAACAGCCCCGAGGCGGAACTATTAGAGCTTTTGTTTGTCCGCGAGCATCTACTTCATACGTCTGCCAATATATATATCCTACAATGAGGCTATATAAAGCACAAAGCCCTCCACTCTGCACTCTCCTCTTCCGTATTTTTATGCTCAGTGAGTTCAAAGAGGGAGGCTTTTGCGTAACAACAGCGCGTCTCCCTCCACCAAGTCGTGATACACCGCGAGTGGTTTTAGACTTGGCCTATTTGTATAAAATTAGGCGTGCAGGGAACTAAAAACAGCGTGCCTCTGCCTCTAAACAGCACACGGAGGGGGATAGATGCGTTATATTAAAACAAGCCCTGCTCAGATGCTATGCGTCGTTTTGCGTCAGCATCTAACCCAATTATAGCTCTATATGAGGTTTCCTGGATGTTATTTTAAAGCATCCTTCTATATGGCCATGTTTAGACCAGAATTTATGGACTCTTTCTTTTCAACACAATACAAGACAAATGCTTTCATATTCAATAGAGTAAACCTGTGCTGAGACATGCAATAAACCATGGATGAAGTAGGAACAATGAGAGTCTGTGCAGTTCAGATACAATGGAAAATACTGAAGGATCGACAGTTTTTAACTTTTGTTTCAAGTTCAAATTTGAATATTGAATGTTATTAGTAAATTTGGAAAGAGATATTGATGAGATTATTGTATTGACGTGTAAAACTGGCGCGCATCAGCTTATATTAGTCACTGACAAAGGGACGCTGTGGCCGTTTGGATGCTAGAAATATAAACTTGACTACTTTCTTGAGGCTTTGAGACAAGTTGCCTCCACAACAGATGGGCGCCTCCCCTGCAATGCCCTGCAGTGTAGTAACCATCCTTTCACAGGTCATTCTAACCTCATAAATGCTAAATAAACACCTTTAAATTACATCAACAAAGCTTAAAAGGGTCTTCCTCTCATTGTGAACAAACTGCTGCTTTCACCATTTGAATAAAGACGTCAGAGGAGACACAAGCTTTCAATGGGTGATTTGGAAAGTCCACCTGTGTTGAATACAAGAGTGAGCATAATGGGGAGATAGCTGCTCATTATCCTTGTGACTTGGCCTTGATCCAGGGCACAGATTTATTATGATGTGTTTGCTATATTACCATCATGACTCTCCTCCCTGCATGCGCCGTGGAGAGCTCTTGTTTGGCATGTAGCATTATGGGAGTGGATTCTCACACCTGCCTAATGAGTCAGTCCCACCTCCAACACACCCGGGGACATGCCAAGATAGATATAGCCCTCCCCAAAGGCGCACAGGAGGTGAGGGCAAACTCTGGATGACAAAGAGTTACATCAGCAATCACTGAGCGACTTGACTCCAGTGAGGATAAAAAAATGCACACTGCACATGGGCCAAACAAGTAATTCATAAATAAATCACTTGGCATCTCATTAGGAGAGCAAAACAACAACATGGTGTGTCTCTCCATTTTGCAAAGACAGCAGAACTTCACAGAGAGGACTAGCTCACATGCTTCAGAGGGTTTTTGTGAATGAAATTTTTAAAGGCAAAGACAAGTGGAATTTGTTGGCTCATGCGGGTGAAACTTGAAGAAAACTGTGGCCAAACAGCCGTCCATCTAAAACTGCTAAACCACTATTTCATCGGAACTGGGGTGTACGATTTCTGGAGGTTTAAGATTTCCCCATACGACGCCCGGGACAATGACTTCAAATGTGACTTGTGGCGGTAGGGATCTTTTGTCTTTGTCAGTATTGGGACAAAGTTAAAAGTGATACAGGTTTGGTCATGGCATACATTTCTAAACCACACTCACCTAAACATCTTTGGACCGCAGATAAATCAACCATCGAGTGACAATATGACACACTTGGATAACCTTTCAAGGCTTGTCTCCTGCCAAACTGCAGCATGATGCCGACAGTGCTGAGAAAAAATTCAGTCTAAGAGTCTACAAGTATGTGTGTGCCTATTCCTTGTGCAGAAAACATGGGTGAATTGACATTTTGCAGAAATGTCATTTTCAGTAGGGATAAAGGATGGCAGCGAGGGCATTTTTATCAAAGTAAATGAAAGAAAACACGTCAACTGGGCTGTGGGGACGACTCGCTATAGTGACGCAAGTCTGGAGGTGGAGAACACTGTCTGCTAAACAAATAAAGACCAACCTAATCAAATGTTGTTGTGAGAATTTAATGCCTTGCTTATTGTCATCACAAGCTCTCATCTAATCACAAATACAGATACAATAGACCAGCTTTTCATATCTGACTGGAAATTACTGCCACCTTTTATTATGTGCTGTCTTATTCTTCCTCTAGCCCTGTGCACCCCACCTCCCCCACCCAACACATCTCACCCCCACCCTGCACATCTCACCTCCACCCAAGACTCCTCAATCCAATATCACCACAGCATCAATAACCTTTTGGCTCACTGCTGGAGGAAAAAAAAAATACTCAAGCAAGGCCTTTTATACTGGATTCAATTTGGTAGGCTGCACAAATAAGCTTGTACATTGTTATATCAGTGCCTGTAATGTGACTCATGATTTGTTTGATCATATGACACATGCAGGCTCCCATACTGTGGTTCACATTATTGATTATATAGAAATATCAGGGGGAAGATACAGAGAAGATGCCATATTGTTAAAGGAAATATCTTGTTGTCATCAAAGACTTTCTCACGCACACAACCATGACTCCTCGTGGACAGACACTTACATGCACTAAAACTACCCACTGTGTATTAATAACTCGTCGTGGGCATGTGCACTGTAAAAAAAAATAAAAATAAAAAAAATACCAAAAACAACCGTGTGACGAATAGCTGATAATTAAGAATCGAAATAAAGCTCAAGGCCTCCTGCCAGAACTTGTTTAAACAAGCCTGCTAATTGGATGGAGGTGTTGACGATGGAGATGATGGTGACGCTGGTGGTGACTAAAGCAGGCGCACAAAAGACACCGAAGCAACAAAAAAGCCAAAGAACAAGAAACGCTTTTAAAGAGCTAAATTAGTTCATTAAATAGGCCTATAGTAATATTAGACTGTGCGTTTATATATAGGCTAATCAATGCTTGTCATCAGTGAGGTGATATGGCATTATATGTGCGTACGGTAATGAAGGATATGCATCTTAATTGACAAATTTAGCGAAAGTAAAAACCACTGAAGAGACACGTGGGAATTAAACGCCTAGCAACGACTTCAGATGCGCGCGTGGCAACGTCTGCGCGCGTGAGCATTCAATGATGGAATGTTCAGTAAATAAATGCCTAGCAACTAAAATAATGTAAGTATATACCTCCTCATAAGGCTCATAGGCCTATAGCACTGCACAGATAAAACATACAGAATAAACCACACGGAAACGACCGTTCTGCGCCAATCTGCACTCACCCAAAAGGAATAAAATATGCGACGTGAATAAAACTGAAGATGTGGATCATAAAATGTGCTGCTCCCCTGTCAAAGTTAAGATGAGCGATTTTCTATATTTTTATATGGCCCATAGCTCGGAAATTTGAACCATTTTAAATAAATATGACGTTGTTAGGCACCAATGTGTAAAGAGTCATTTTAGCGAAATTTGGCGCAGTGTCAATTAATGGCAAACTAATGAACATTGTTTCTTTTAATTTAAAGTTTTTAGGCCTAAGACAAAATTCCACTTTTGCAGTAAAACCCTCCATCCTGACGCCCACCCCAACTCTGCAGAGCTGAGAGTGCAGAGAGAGCAGAGAGAGAGAGGAGAAGAGAGAGGGAGAGGAGGGAGATTCTCGGGAAAGATAACACGCGCACGGCCGCACACAAGAACGTGCAGCCCCATTTATGGACTGATCCGCTGACGTACATTGCAGAAAAGTGCTATAAAAAAACCTTCATACATACAAAGTGTGTCGTGCCACCCCACAGACCCCTCCTAACCCGCCTTCGCTCATCCCTCCTCCTTCACCCAACACGCCCACGCTATAATCCCACGTCTCAGTGCGAGAGGGGGAAAGCGTAATAAATATACTGCCACATTATCGCAAAAAAAATAATAATAATAAATTAAGAAACTAAACAATTCAACGCGAAAAGACGTTAAAAGGCGTTATTGTTCACACCTTAACATTATTTTTAACAGCCAATGACGATAATCCTTTTAAATGTGAGGACAAAAACACTGTTGTAATTTCAGTTTTTATTATGAATGCCCGGAAGCCTAATAAGTCATCTGATCTATTTTTGGTTTAATAGGCGGTAAAATGGAGTAATCGATCTGCGTACATGACGTTAAATTTCCTTTCTTTCATGTTTTATTGTTAATCTCGTTAAGATTAACAATATGTTTTATTCCCAAACGGAAATCCGGATTGTTTTCAACATTACTGTGGATTAAACCATCTATGGCATGCAGTCAGTGGGCGTTGGGGCTTTTCTCCCCCCTTGCAGTTTCTTCCAAGCTTCGTCGGTCTCGGATCAGAAATCCTAAATCTTGTGGAGAGTGCAATATCCTCTTCGTATTTGTGTAGCTTATCGCATCGAGAAATAATTTAAAGAAGAACGCGGAAATAACAAAAAATGTACGCTATGTATTTTTTAAATCCCACAGCAATTACGAGCGCTACACCAACAACAATAATAGTAGTGTTTTAGTCAAAACAGAACGAATGAAAAATCAATGCGTCCGGAACAAGCGCTCATCTTATCTCTCCATCATCATATTCAGCCATCACATCTGTCACTGAACCGCTCTGACCACGCCCATCGCTATTGTAATTTTACAGGAATTATTGCGGTGACAATTTTCTCACAGTAAAAGACGCGATTTTGCACGGGTTTAAATGTTTTTACGACTTTCATTTTTTCGACGTTGCTGTTTTCGTTTTACGCACGGAGCCTCGGCAGAAACAATAGCTAGCACAGGCTTATGGGGAAGCAGGTGAAGTGAAAAGCACCTTATGAATGAAACCGTGGAGCGGTCGTAGTAAAAACACAAGTGATTTGATAGCGATGGCGATGACGGCGGGAGGGGTGGAGGGGGGTCTGGGAGGGAGGGGGGTAAAGTGTAGGGCTATTTTTGGTAGGTAACAAAAAAAAAAAAAAAAAAAAAATCCACAGACATCAAGACAAAACATGAATGCTGCAGACCAAATAAGAAAAATTGATAGGTGAATAAGATGGATAAGATGGATAAGATGGATAAGATAGATAGATAGATAGATAGATAGATAGATAGATAGATAGATAGATAGATAGATAGATAGATAGATAGATAGATAGATAGATGCACACTAGAAGCATCACTGCAGCGTCTTAAAGTCCCATATTGGGAGCATGATTAGGCACAACGCAACGATTACGCAAATTATGTTGCAGCAGACACTGTTCGGAAACTCCAAAAACGCTTTCTAAAGAGCCGCACTTAAAGCACAAACACACTGGTCCCATTTAACATATTTACGCCAAATATTAAAGGCATCTGAGAGTGTACAGTAGATAAGAGAGAGATAAGTTCTGTTTTAAAAGAAAAAACAGCTGCGTCTGCGATGTATAGAGCACTATGAGTCACCTGGGTTGGGATTACGCTTCATTTCGGAGAGATTCCGGTCAGTGATGGTGGAACAATGAAAAGCTGGCTGCATGCTGTACTTATTAAAAGCCCAAGTTCACACGTGAGAAAATACAGAAAGAAGCGCATATAGCAACAAAAGAGTGATATGAAAACAATGGATTGTGCTCTTACCTTTTACAAGGGGCTGACAACCACTATGTGCGTGGTTAGATCTCCGCGACCAACACTTGCATGTCCCAAAGTTTAACGCAGTGTGGGGGGGCTGCTTATAGGTAGCGACTATGAGATGAGCAAAACACCAGACGCCCTAACATTTCTTACTTTGACCAGAACACATCTTTGAAAGCACACGCTCCTTAAACTGCAAGCGCTTTCCTTCCTCGTTTTTATCTTTTACAGATGGCTATCCCGCTTTTTCCGTCTACAAAAGAGCACAGGCTTCCTCAAAATAAGCTTACCAAAAGTTGAAAAAACAATCCCAGGTTTGGCAAAGGGGGTTGGGAAAAGAGAGAAAAGAGAGTTGGCGTCCACTTGGTGTGTTAGTCCATGCACGACTCCGGTGTCTCTGTCCAACGTGCTGAAAGCATAACACAGCCAATGTAACTATGAGGGGCCAACAAAATGTCTATAGACTTTTTTGAGTGCCCACTTTAAACAGCTTTTTTTTTTTAACTGAGCGGCTTCCCACAGCCTCGTCACGTGTAATTTTCACCCCCCTTGCCAAACCAGCCCTGTTAATATTTGATCACATGTTGGTTGGACATTTCCTTTTGGATAGCTCCAACACAATTAAACCGGTCCCACTGCCAGCGTTTACGCGTAAAAATAATACTCCGAATCAAAAGAGGCTAGATTTCTTCTGAATGGCAGTTGCATACAGGCAAGTGGCACATGTTGCTTAAAAATGTGGCAAAAACGAAAAAAAGGCTACATACATACATGCACACGAGATCCACAGCAGAGCGCAGACACAATGTAAAAAATGTTCCTTATTTTCCTCAGCCTTACCTCTCTCACTGAACCGGCATATCCAGAGCAGAGAAATGCCACACACAACAAGCCTTTTTTGCAATGAAGGTTTGACAACATCAACCTCATCAGACATGAGTCTCGATACTGACTTTCTCAAGTAGCCAAGTATAGTCCAACCCTTCCAGCAATGCAAGAGCCAAACAACACAGCCAGAGCAAGCACGACTATTTAGTGCTAATCAGACCCTCATATGTATGCCGTTGTTTCCTTTGCTACTTACCATTTTCCCCTACGCTGTCCTGGAGAAAGAGGTGTCTTAATATCCACTCAGATATCCAACAGATGCTGGTAGGTAATGTGTCTTGTTTGAAGTCATCATATGAGAACTTCTGCTGTGCTGAGTAGATCGCCCACCACTTCGCTGACTTATGAATCTAATAACCCTTTGCAATATCGGCTTGCTTAAACTCTCTTAGGAAACACCTGGGTGGTTCAACAGAAAAGACAAATATCAACAACAGTGCAAGCTTGTCAGAAAAGCTTGTTCAGATGTACGTAACAACACCCTCGCCTGGACAACGCCATCAAGGGTCTTACGTGATTGAAATAAGCGACTGGTAATTCAAGTTTATAAAGAAGAAAAGGGGGCTACTGGGCTCCAAGCGGACTGTCGCTCGTTCACTGCCTTCTGAAATGTTCTGATCCGCAGCGAGTTACAATAAAACTTCTGAGACAATTTCCCTTGCTGTTAACTCCCTCCTCGGCGGTGATCCATATGCCGTGGGCCTATTACGCATGAACACAACTGATCATTTTGAATTTTCCTATACATAAGCTACGAGCCAGGTTGCCTTGTATTGGGGAAATCGCACCGTGTAGCGCCATGCCTCCCTGACAACTTCTAAGAGGGACTTGTTGCTGCTCTAAAATGCTCCACCAGCGCTCCTCTCCTCCAGCGGCTCATCTCATACTTACATCAATATCACTAAAAGCGCTTTCCTTTTTGTCTCAGGAGAAATAGAAAAAAGTTAATCCGTCTTCTAGGTGCAATAGGTACTGGGGGTATGTGAGCGAGAGAGCGCAGCCTTTAGAGCCAGTGGTGGTACTTTTCGGTCATGTATATGTGGAAGTTCAAAGGCGAAATCTGTTTTCTGTAAAATTCCATCAGTTGCTCTGCCAACACTCCGCCATCTGATTGTTATGCAGTGACGAAGCGCTGTGCAAGTGGAGCCCCAAATGTACTAAGTATCATGAGTAATAGGTGAGATTTGCCTGACTCCGTGCCAGCGTCTCCAAAACTTTTTGCTAGAGAAGTGGCATATTCGTGGTACCCTTTTGTCGTATTTCTGTTTTGAGGAAATCACAAGAACGTCACCTTATTAAACTAAAAATATACGTGGTTTACCGCCAATATAATAAATCAATGGGCGTAAGTGAAGTGACAACAAAGGAAATTCTGACACGATACTTATGACAGCATTCAAAGGGGACTTTCTACGTCACAAAAAAACCCCAAACAACTATTTTATATTTATTCTCTCTCTTTTTTTTTTTTTTTTTTTTTTTTGTAGAAGTACGCAGTTTGTCCAATAGCCTAATTAATGACTTTACGCATCTACTATGTTGCAGTTATCATTAATGCAGTTATCAACAGGGAAAGTAAGTTGAATATTCTGTTATTAAACTAATACATAGCTAAAACATGTCATACTTCTTTTGGTGCAGTGATAACTTTGCCACAAGTTTCACCTCAGATGCCCTTCCTTACCCATCCATCTCCTTTCCTTCATAGTTAGGACTCCCACTGCTCCTTTGACTCTTTGCTTTTGGATAAGGGGAATCCTCAATATAATGTGATTAAAATCTGGAAACCCCTGAAACATAGCTGACGATGGCAGTCTGTCACCGCCCCCTTCCATCGCAGCTCACACAAGACTCCCCAAATATCTATCACCTCCCAATTATTGCTGTGTTATCAACAGTTTAGGCTCTGACACAGTTTAAAGTGTTTCTTGGCTTAGGCGTTTGCTTCTAAATTTGTCTAACTACGCATGTACCGCATGTCCTCTCACTTTTGGACACGCTGCCAAAGTTATTCCATCATTTTTATTAACACAAGATGGCATGATTAGATAAAGATATCAAAAAGTGACAAAGCTGAAGCTGCTATCCTATAAACATATTTCCCCTGCCTGTAAATGCAGGCTTTTCACACTTGTAACAGGATAGTAATAAAGGGGTCAGTGACGTAAAAGATGCTTAGGTGTGGACATCAAGTAGGAGATGAGCGACGTCCCCCTGGCGTGTGATTAAATGCTTAGGGAATAAACGCCCCATCACCTCTTGAGTCCCATCCTACCCGGGTGAGTCCTCCGTGCTTCCTTGACGTGGTAAACTTGACTTGCTCCTACTTGTGATGTTGTTAACACTTTCTCTGCTCCCACAGCTTTCACAGAATACTGACTCACGCTAGTCTCTTGTCTCTGTGCTCTCGCCGTACGCCCTCCCCCGCACACGCACACTTCGCCACCACAATATCTTATGGCCAGGCTTGAGGTCATGAGATCAATCACTCCAATTCCCCACATGGCACTGGGATGGTAGCATTTGGCTCTATGGGCAAATGAGCCACTTCACCCCACTCTGAGTAGTTACAGGTAAGTGGGTAGAAGAGTATGGGGGTTGTTAGTTCAAAGTAATATTACTCAACAAGGTTATGATAAAAACAGGTGAAGTGGCTAAAATTTAAGGTCCACTATGTGACATTTTCAGATGGAGGATTCACCTGCTTGTCTCCATGGAGATGTCATTGCTTTGCTTGAAATCTTCCACAGTATAGCATTAAGAATATTGTCTTTAAAACAACTTCCGCCCATACTCAATTTCTAAGGTGCTCCTAAGTTAGTGTTATTTTGTAAGGTACATTAGTGTCAGGGCTATCTATGGAAATAAGCAGGTGACACCAGCAGGCCCAGCTACAGGCCAGATCTGTGGAAAGGCAAGCACGCTTAAAGTACGAATACATGTTTTTTCAGCAATAACAACATCTGTAATGGAATAAATGAAAGATAGTTAAGTGTAATGACATACTGGACATTTCAGGCAAAGCCTTTCACCAGCATTGTGTACATTTTCTGGTGGAAAGTCTGCTTGTCTCCATGGAGATGTTGTTGCTTTGTCTAGAATGTCCTGGTATGGCATTAAACATATCCATCTTGCATTTACTCAATAGCATGGGTTTTTATTGACTTAAAAACATTTATTCTTACCATGAGGTAAATAAGCGTAATGCCATACTGTGGAACATTTCCATAGAGAAAAGCTGGGGACTGACCCTCCATCAAAAAAGTTACATAGTGCTTCTTTAATTACTGCTGCAGGTAAAAAATAATTGGGGTAAAACTAGCATGTCTCGTTATTAATATCTTTTTGTTTATAGGCTTCAAAGTGGACACTTGGGGACGTGAACTCATGACTCCGATTTAGGCACGTTGTCTTAATTTGCACTCACCATAGGTCATTGGACAGTGCAAAAGCTTTTTAGGCAATATAATAATAAATGTTACTTGAGTATCCAAATTTATTCTCAAGTAGCTGTCGCGGGTGAAGACTTCTGCTCCACAGGTTGAAAGGAGGAGCAGGGCAGCGGTGTTTATAGAGGACGCACTGACCCAGATTAAAATACATAAAGTACATCCTTTAAAAAGTGACCCTTTAAATCTCAATGTAAAGGATTTTCATTCACAAATGGATCATACTTTGATAAACGCCAGGAGTATTCAAAGATTTATTTGTACAATCTGTATATCAGACAAGTGTTCCTTAGATTATAAATGCATTCTTCATTATTTCACATATTACATTACTGTAAAATTACATTTCTTTTTATTTGAGGAAAAAGTGCTTAGTGTAGTATAGTTAAAAAACAAATGCTTCATATCACAACTCGCTATTTAAGTCAGTTATATATTAGCAGAGGTAGTAGTTTATTTATTCTTTAAATGGGCAAAATGATAGATCCCTTTTACAAAGATTGTAAAAACTTAGTATGAAAATGCAGGAGAAAAAAAAGTTCCACACTCTTTCTTTTAGTTGAGATTGTTGTACCTTAAAAGTAATACCAAGTGAGAGCTTGTGAAACAGTTAATTATGACAGTGGAGCACAATTAGTGTGTGTAATAATAAAATAATCTTATATGCTTAGTTTTAAAAATGCATTCATGGTCTCTAGAAATGTGCCATCGTATCATCTCTGACAACTGTGTAACACAATTTGTATTGAATAAAATCATTTGAGTGTCTTTATGTTGCGGCTCTCATACTCCTGTTTACATCTGCTAATTACATTTGGGCCCTGCTCGGTCTCAGAAATCATTACTAAAATGTACAGTGCCAGGCGAAAATTTTGTGACTATCAGCAGTTTCCTCTTGCCGTAATGACAACTATTAGGCCCGGGCTGTGTATCATTACTCTATCTTAATCTTCGGTTCCATAAATATTGATAACAAAGACTCCACGTCATACGCTACTATAGCACCGCTGCTGGTTAAAAATAGCAGGTTATCTTTTACAGCCTCTTACGCACCGCCCGCATGCCAACCTGTGGTAGCCATGAGAAGTTGAGTTCAGGGACCCTGGGACGTGGTGATACCATCAACACCAGAAACACAACAGTCAAGAGCATGTCCTCTTCCAGCTCTATGGTTCATTTTTTTACATGTTGAAACAGGCAGTAATGTGCAGTTTTAGTAATAATGTATTGTACAATTATGTATTATTTTGAAGTAGGGATAAAAGATATATTGAATTATTGATGATTTCACAATTCTTGTTTTGTAGTAAATAATAAAACTATATCAAAGGCTGTTTATGAGAGCATATTGAAAATGAAACAATCTTTCAGTGTAAAAAAAAAGGATAAAACAGAGATATTACAGGTTAGGGGCCTCTTGTTTTGTATGTTTTTATTCTGTTTGTCTGTTTGTTTGTTTGTTTGTTTGTTTTTTACTTTTTTACTGCACCACAAATCTGCAGTAAAGATATCTATCTATTATAGGTTAATTTTACAGATCCTTGAACCTCAACCAAGACATTATAGATACATTCAACAGTATATGACATGTCTTAGCAGATTTATTACACTAACAGAACTGATGCAAGATGATGGATTCACTTTTTGAGTAATTTGACTTTTACTAGTACCCAATTCTGTTTGAAAAATGCCTAATTTGTACCGAATCCACATCTCTATATTTACTTACATTGATTCTTTTTACCATGTGAGCTTTCATTACCCAAACCATCACCAATAAAACATGCGTAATTGCTAAACTCTCTCAGCCTGGTGACAATATGCTCCCCGCTGTACATTTGTCACTCTGCCTCATAATATTTCTTTAGAGAGAGAGAATCAATTATCCGTCTAGGGAGGTGACTCAGAGCATGGGTCTTCAGAAAGCAGCGCTGGCCCGTAAATAACACCCTCTGCCGCCATACCTCACAGTGGTGCCCCGCGCAGCGTTTGTGCTAATTTCTCTGATGCTAAGTTTATCCTGACGGACAGTGCACGATGGATGACTTTTGGGTTGCCCGCTGAATTATGGCAGGCCGAAGAGTGTCCATCTGATACTGAGGCTTCCTATTAGAGGGGAACTGAATAGACAGAAAATGTACTCAAGTAAAAGTACTGTTCTTACTAATATTACTCACTTGTGCATATACATTTATATAATTATGCCTTATTTTACACCAGTCACTTGCTATTTTTGAAGGTATTATTAATATTTATATTTTGCTCTTTGTTATTATAATATATTATTATAATATATTATTGTGATGTGTGTCCAAATAATGTCACTTATTGTCTAAGACAAAGAAGAGGTATAAGCAAAGTTACAGTTATTTTTCAAGTTTTTTTGTTGACAAGTGAAACTAGTACCAGTACTAGTTTCTTTGGAGATGCAATCATAAATTATATATGCTAGGAATGTCGTCACACCCCAATAAACTCACACTACAATCATAGAGATTTTTAGGTCCCAACAACACTAGAGTCCAAATGTATTTTGAGACTTTAGAAAATACATTTACCAGCGAGTGTATGTTTTTTTTTTTTTGTTTTTTTTTATATATATATATTGTCCCTTTAGACCTTTGCCTGTTGACCCACAAAATGTTAAAGTTACAAACACATTTCCCTAGGGAAAAATTGTTAAAAATTGTCACTTTTTCACACCTCAGAATTTTCAAAAATAATTCACAGAAGGCAACTTGAGGTAACTCTAGTGAGCGCGTTACTGAATGAATATTTTAGTGTTTTAAGTAAGGCTACTGTGTTGATATTACTTCTCGAGTTACAATGCATTTAAAAAGTTCCTCTATAGTGACTGCTCCCCTCCTCTTGCTTTAATATGAGGTGGGCCCATCCATCTTGGTGGCTTGCGTTAAACAGCAGGTGAGTATGTAAACTGGCCTGAGGGGAGGTATGCGGCGCGGGCTCTGACATACAAGGGCATTGATCTCAGGGCTGACTAATGTCCGTCTGCTCCACAGGCTGACAGTGGAGGATGCTGCCTGTCTCCATTATCTTTATGGTTTATGCCTGGGCCAGACGGACTACGGGACTGCAGAGTGACGGGGGCGCTGCCAGGGGGAGCAGCAGCCACAAGGGGGAGGGAGGTAAGGGTTTCACTGTACATATACTGGGCATGGGTTTTGATTTGTGTCAGTGGAAACTGATGTATGGTAACTTTTAACAACTTCTATTTACTATGCTTTTACCTTTGCTTTTTTGTAAGTTTTGCCACCTTTTTGTCTCCATGGAGATGTTATGGTTTTGCCTGGAATGTTTTGCAGTATGGCATTAAACATACACTATCTCCATGGAAACAAGCAGGTCAGGTTACAGGTCAGATCTATGTAGAGAGCTGACTCACAGTAAGGAATGCATGTTTTTGAGCAATAAAAACCTACAATTGAATAAATGGAAAATAGATAAGTTTACTGCCATACTGTGGAACATTTAAGAGAAAGTAATAACTGGAAAAGTTACATAGTGCATCTAGGTTTATGTAAATTTTGGTTCTCTGAATGGCTGCATCCAACAAAATTGACTTATTTCTGTTTGGTTGTCCTCTCAGTCCTTTTGAGCAGAGTTTCTCATTGTGGTTCAGCAGCCCCCCATATAAGTCTAAAGCAAAGATATGATTTTAAAATGTAACAGTAATTTAATTCTAAACATTATCTAGTGCTTTATGTACTCTGAAAATCTCTTATTTAGAAGTAGTCAAATCTTAATGTGTAAATATGTTTTAGTACTTTGTTTGCATTGGTCCAGATGTGAGTTTTGACTGATCTAGGTGTCTCTTGGACAAGCTTTATCTTTTTTTTAATGGTTGGTTGCATGTTTTAAAAAGTTCACTAAGTAACATTCCAGGAAAAACAATAACATCTCCATGGAAACAATACAAACTGAAAGAGGCAGTTGTGGTTTAGTTCATGCTGGTTAAATGTCTGTGAACAGCAACTCATTCTTTCTATAGACCAAATATATAATGCATTGTCATTTTTTTTACTTTTTGAATCGCAAAACTCACTGTAATTTATTTTGCGTTTTAGACTAGGAGTTGAGTGTAAGCTTGAATGTCTGCAGGAGAATTTGAATACAAGTATTTGCATCTTGTTGCTTAGCCAAAGGCATTATTGGTTCCCAGTGGTAGTGACCAGAGATTTTGCATTTTAGAAAAGTCTTGAAAATGGCAAGCCCCCTGTATATGAGAGTGACTAACCTTCAGAACGCCACAGATGAGAAACGTGCGGCGACGAAGGTGGTCACATTGCATGGTTATGTCCAATTTTTCTGGCACAGAAAAGACACACAGTTTAAGGTGCAGCATTTTGAATTGACTAAAATAAATAAAGTAGTTCATATCTGATTACCTTTAATTTGATCTGTAATTAGCAGAGAGATGCTGACTGATCAGAGAAGGCCACAACATCATATCCAAATCTGTCTTCTTGAACATAAGTGCAGGGTTTCTAGACCTAAATAAAGAGGGGGAAAAAACAAAACAATAAAACAAAAAACAGTCGATCAGTTAGAAACGTGACGGCAACGTCCACTCTGGACCTAAACAGAAAGCAAGAGCCAAACCAAAATAAGTAACCTTAAAGGTGCACTGTGTAACTTTTCTGACGGAGGGTCCATCAAATGCTTGTTTCCATGGAGATTTGATTGCTTTGCCTTGAATGTTCTTCAGTAGGGAAATAAACTTTGTCATCACAGTGGAGACAAGTTACTGGTCAGATCCATGTAGAAGCAAGCCTGCAATAAGTAAGAGGTCATGTTTTTCAAGGTATTTTTGAGCTATAAAACCCTGTAATTGAACAGAAGCAAGGCAAATAAATGTAATGCCATACTGTGGAACATTTCATGCAAATAAATAACATCTCCATGGAGAGTAGCAAGTAGACAACCTTCCACCTTAGAAGTTACATAATGCACCTTTATGCCATTGTTTTATTTTTCTAATATTATCCAAATGTAAGCTAATAATTTGGTAATAATTATAATAGGAGATCCACAATATATATATTTTTTAGCAGTTGTCAAGTAAACAACAGTTTCAAGAATACAATAAAACAGTTTGAATGTTCCTTAATGTTACCTGCACTGAGTAAAGAGTATGATCTTTATTTGGTCTTAGAATTTGGATTGTGAGATGAATGATTTTGGTAATGTAAGGACAGAGCATAGAGAAGGAACTATTTTTCTCACTGTTGAATTATTAGACAAATAGCAATTCATTTCCCATTACACTTTAAAGCTCGAACATTCTGAACATAAAAGAGTCAAATCCCAAAAAAATGTCATAATGAAAGAAGCCTTGTGCTTTGGGAATTTGGAAATTATTTCATTACAAAAAATGGCAGGAAATATTTGTAGAAAATATTTGATGAGTTCATTTTTAGAGGTATTATGAAACAGCTAATTTGTAAATAAAAAAGCACAACATACCAAGCTTATATTTCCATTGGTCAGAAGTTTTCAGCTCAATCAAAGCTGTAGTGTAAAGTAAATATTATACAATACAATAAGGCCGCCTCTCTTACTTCATCCGTGATGTTGAATTGGAAGAAATATTTTGAATAATTTTGCTTGTGTGCTCAAAACGATAATAATTATAAAGCATGTTCAAAACAATGCACATGTTAATTTAATTTAAAAAAAAAATCTGATATATTAAGACAGAGATACTCACATAGCTTTTCTATTCATGTTTTTCTTTCTGAATAATTCTTAATCCAGACTAGGGAGTAAAGGACCTCTTCCCAAAGTCTGTGTGAATTTATTTAACATAGTGATGGCCCACCAAGATGTTTGTACTCACGGAAATCTTCTGCTGTGCCCCTGTAATTTGTCAGTGTATGTTTGTAAGTATAGACTGCACGCTGTCCTTGTGTCAATGGGGCAAAACACTCCACTCCCCCTTGCCTGTATGAATGTGTTAGTGTGATATTTCAAAACAAAGTGAACAATAGCAGCATTGTGGATGAAGTGTTTTACCCAGGGGCACAACGGCAGTATGGGCTAAGGCTGATCTCAAACCAGTGATGCTCTGGTTAGTGGATGGGGGCTAAACCATGACCCAACCATCCTATCAAATAAAATAAAATCTCCATTTGCCCAGAATCCTAACCATAGAAAATGTGATGGGGAAATTGCCCATCTATACCAAGGACACCTCTTTTTTTTAATTTTGTTGCCAATAGCTCTAACCAAACGTCATCTGAGGTTATAATACTTCCTACAATGGTATCATGGGCAGACTTCAATGGACTATACGATAATGTGTTGAGGATTTATATCTGTTCGTCCCATACTGATAGTAAATGAACTTCTTCTATGTTAGAAAGTGTCCTGCTACTGTTAACAACTCTGGGGCTACTTCATGTATTCCCGCAACAGTTGGAGGTATTGTTGTTAAAAAAAAAAAAGTGCAATTTAATTTTTGAGATTCAATTTAAGTACTAAAGTAATTGAGTTTAATTGAGTTTTCAGTGATCTTATTAATTTTACTATGAGGCACCTGTCGTCTAAAATGAATAATTAATTTGTTGGTACCTATATGCTCCCTTCAGTCTAAAGTCAAACTGTCCTACTTGATAAACAAAGTCACAGGATACTGCCAAGTTTTTTTTTTTCCTCTGAACCGCGTGCCCTCTTTATCGCCCCCTCCCTCCTCCCGCCCCTCATTACAGTTGACAGACAGACAGTAGGCACAGCGTTTTTTAAAATAAAGGATCTTAAAGGTGAATAAAAGCTTTGCACGCTGAATGGGCAGGTGGATTGTTAAAGATGATACAATGGAGTGGGATTTCTGGTGCATTTGTGTGTAGAAGGGATACCCCCGGCATGAAGTTTTCTCTACACTTCAAAGGGACCTGCGCAAATAAAAGCACACTTGTCAGTAGTGAACAAACTGCCTCTTTTGTGAGACTCCAGCAGCCAAATTCGGTCTCACAAAGGCCATGGATGTACAACACTGCAAAGAAGACATACTATTCACCTGACATGCTTTGCTCTCTGGTGGTTAGCCATGGCCCATTGTCTATCTCTGACCAGGACACATATAAAATATCACTTGGATCAAACTCCTTTCAATGGCTTTTGGAGACTCCCGTTACAGTCCCACCCCCCTGTGCGCTCCCCCCGAATTTCCTTCTTTTCTTCCCTTAAACAAAGTCAACTTGATGCAGCCAGATAACAGTCGCAGCCTCAGGGCTAATGTCCCAAAAATAAGGCTCAAGTTTATTCAAGTTTTTTTTTCTTTCTCTTTGCACAAACTGTGGTCAGACAGACTCCTGCTGGACACGTTTCACCATCGTCGCCTCCGGAAATCTTTGTCCAAATTTGGGTTCAAGTTTCACTCGGAGCATCTGTTGAGCGCATCTCTTAAATTCCTCGCTTATAAATCAACTTTAGTTTCTCACTTCATCCACGGCGAGTATAAAAAGAAAAGATACAGAGTTCCCGCCCGCACATAAACTGTCTTAGACACGACTCTGGTGCTTTTACCTGAAAACAACACGTGAGTTCAGCTGCCACCTCCACGCAAGTATGAAGTAATGTTTTTTAATAGTGCGTTTTCATTAAGAGTGCGAATAAGTAAATCATAAGTAATCATAAGAAGCTGAAGTGATAGTAGATAAATAGTAATATATAGACAAAGAGTGAATCACCCTTTATAGTCATGAGGAATAGGTTCAAGTTAATGGTTCTCAGATTTTTTTACCTTGTGTAACTTTTCTGGTGGAGGGTCCATCAAATGCTTTTGTTCATGGGGATGTTATTGCTTTGTCTGGAATGTTTCACAGTATGGCATTAAACCTTTCTATCTTCTTGAAGACCAAACCAGACCAACTTACATGTCAGATCTGTGGAGAAGCAACCCCACTCACAGTCAGAATGCCTGTTTTTCGAGGTATTTTTGAGCCATAAAATTATCTGTAATTGAAAAAATGTAAGGGAGAGTTGTTTAATGTCATACTGTGGGACATTCCAGGCAGAGTAATGACATATCCATAGAAACAAGCGGGTGATGGATCCCCAACCAAAAAGTTACACAGTGCACCTTTATAGTTCCACCTAATAAAAAGTGTGATGTTTCAGACATCTCGGAGACAAAATGTGAATATAATGAGAAACTAACATGGACTAAAATGAAAAACCTACTAGAAAGTACATAATTTGACAAGGCAAATTCAATAGTATGCAAATTAAATGGCAATAACTGCAAAAGATCTCAGAGTACCACAGAGGGTACACGTACCACAGTTTGAGAAACACTGTATTAAGTGCTGTTGAGTGACTAACATTTCACTTTCATTTAATAAACTGGGGTCTTGCATCTTTGGCATTGTACTTTACATGCGCTAAACACATTCGTTGTTTTTCTATGATGATAATAAAATCTTGAATCTTAATAAACTATAGGTACTTCCAGGTAAAACTTTTAAAACTTCAAAAAAATCCTGTCTTTCACGGCCTCATATTTAACTCCACCCCCTCTGTTTCTCCAGTATTGCAATAAAAATATTATTAATTTATCATAATCAATTCATATTCAATTTTGTTTCAACCTGCCCATTCATTAGCACTGATACGATTGAACTGTATCACAGACCATGCACTTCAGCTTGAGTTTTGTTCCTAGATTCTGAAGTAGCTTTAAAATACAACTTCTTCATAATTCATCAATATAAATAAACAATACTTTATAAAATGGCAAGCCTGTAGAAATTAATCAATATCTCTTTAGAAGGCAGTTTATTTGAGGACAACTACCAGTGATTTTCTTTATCTTTTTGAAGTTTAAATGTTCACTGCGTAAATCCTCTTGTTTCTATAAAAATGTTATTGCTCTGCTTGCAATATTCTGACTGTGACTGACCTTTAACTTGGCCTAGTTTGGTCTCCATGATGATAAAAAGGTTTAATGCCATACTGTGAAACATTCCAGACAAAGCGTGGACAAAAGCAGGTGGTGGACCCTCTACCAGAAACGTTACACATTTCACCTTTGATTTGGGGTCATGAATGAAGTGTAAATGGACTTAAATTGAAGACATAGTCAGAGTCATTGATTCAGTATAGGCCTAATTAAATTATGCAAATATGACTGGTGGGAGGACTCATTAGGAGCAGCAGAAACATCATAGGTCATACAGAATCTACCACGACATGAGATCTACAGCCTCCTTAATATGGCTAAGGTGCTAACCATTCTCCCAGTGTGCATTCACCAGCCAATAATCTTTCCCTGTTAGTAGAGACAGACCGATATATCGATTGGCCAATGTAACGTGCTGATATTTGGACTTTTTAATGTATCGGCAATCGACCTTAAATCTCCAGCACAGGACGATATTTTGTTTTGGACAATTTGCTGCCTAAAAAATACAATGCTTTATATTAACACTTGAAAGTGTTAATATAAAGGTGGAGAGCCCGTCAAATGCTTTTCTTTAAGATGTTGCTTTGTCTGGAAAGTTTCACAGTATAGTATTAAACTTTTCTATCTTCTTAGAGACCAAACCAGACTAAGTTACAGGTCAGATCTGTGCAGAGGCAACCCCGCTCACAGTCAGAATGCCTGTTTCTCTTGGTATTTTTACGCTATAAAACGACCTGTAATTGACTAAACGTAAGGTAGAGCTGCTTAATGTCATACTGTGGAACATTCCAGGCAGAGCAATGACATATCCATGGAAACAAGCAGGTGACGGACCCCCAAGCGAAAATTAAATAGTGAAAATAATTAAAATCGGCTAAAAAATATCTGCACAGCTAATCTTCAATTGGTTGCTCAGATGGTCAGTTAAATCATACACAGAATATTTTATTGTGTACTCATTTTAGAATACCAGGTAATTGGAGTCACTTGATGCAAACTGCTAAAAAGCAACAGCACATGTGATATTCATTCATCAAATTAAGTTGCGGACAATTTAAAACTATGTAATAATCAAACTTCTGAAGGACATGATTTTGATACATCTAAAAAGACTTTGAATGGAAAATACCATGATGTCTTGAGGATTCATGTCTGTGGGTCTCATATTATAAATAGACTTCTCGTATTTTAGGCAACCTGAGTGTACTGCCTCTCTTTACAACTCTCGGGCTACTTCAATTATTCCTACAACAGTTAGAGGTGTCCTTGAATTTAAAAACAGGTGCAATTTCAGTTTTTACATCCATTTTAAGTACTAAAGTAAAGGGACTTTTCAATGATCATCTCTTAATTTTATTATAAGGCACATTTTGTAGGTCCCTCAACATGAATCCTATATGTTTGCACCTATATGCTTCTTTCAGTCTAAAGTCAAACAAGTTGCTATGATTGAACTGCTGACAGCTTGTTACGAAAATAGTATATTATGAAAAATAAATAAATAAATAAAATCATTCTGAAGGTACTATGCCACAGATATACAAAGAGTCTTCAGAATAATCCGTGCCCTGTTATTGACTAATGCAAATTCATAGTTATTTGGTGTAGAATAACTATACTTTAAGTTATTTAACTTTAAGTTCCCGTGCATTTCAGGGATTTTTTATCCTATAACATATTTTCTCTTGCTGATAGATTGTGTAAAATACCAAATGATAGACACATATGTGTAATGTAACTCCAGAGGACCTCTATAGCACTAATGGGACCTGTACCATGTGTTGAGAAGCTCTGGTATCTAGAGACACTATGTAGAGCAGTCCTTAATAATAACAAAGGCTGCAGCTGCTTCAGACCTGATTGAAGATTAAATTCATGTCTGTCTAATGAAATACTGTGCTATTTTAGTTTTAACTTGTATTTTTTTCTTGTGTCTTTTGCACCTGAGCTTGTGGTGCGGCACAATGGTGAGGATGGCTGGCTCTCTCTCTCTCCCTGGAATAAAAAAAAAGTCTTGCAGTGAATGCAGTGAGTCATCATCAGGGTCACTTGCCTTTCACAGCAAATGAATGTGGGTGTCTGAATAAGTTGCCGTTATAATCTCTATATTATTTTTTAATTATCGCTAAAGTGAACAAAATGATGAGTGCACCATGTGTGGAAGAATGCGTGGACAGACACCAAGGTTGAGTGGAGCGTATGGCGTTTTCGTGGGTGACTCTTCTCAAGTCGGGTCCTGGTTAAAAGTCATATGCATCATCAGTAGTATTTTTCTCCTCATTTGCATATTATGCTTTGACGTTGTACCTACAGTTTACAATGCAGGATTACTATTAGCCATCACCCACATAAGAGTGACTCACTGCACTTGGAAAAGCTCAAAACTAAATAATACCTCACGTTTATTCAATTACAGATGTTTTATTGCTCAAAAATATCTAAAATCGTACTGTAAGTGGAGTCGCCTCTCCACAGATCTGAACTATAATATGGCCAAGTGACATCACCTGGACCATGGCAGACAAAGCAATAACATCTCCATGGAGACAAGCAGGTGGCATGCCCTCCACCAGAAAAGTTACATAGTGCACCTGTAATTTTAAGAATATCACTCACTCACTCACTCACTCACTCTCTCACACACACACACGCACGCACGCACGCACGCGTGCTCACACACACGCACACACACGCACGCACACACACACACACACACACACACACACACACACACACACGCACACACACACACACGCACGCACGCACGCGCGCACGCTCACACACACGCGCACACACCCACACACACACACACACACACACACACACACACACACACACACACACACACACACCTACACACACACACACACACACACACACACACACACAGGAACAAATCCACTCTATATCAATGGCAACTAGTATTTTATGACTAAATGACCACATATTCACATTTAAGGCTTACATATGTGCTACTGAAGCTTTATAGGAAGCATTATGGGTAATGTCAATGTCACATTGGCATTAATATGAGACTGTGTGTAACTGTGTGTTAAACTAGAAAAGCCTTGTATGTTCATGGCATAAGCTCCAATTAAAATACTAAATAAACCATATTTTAAGATTCTTGCAGTTCATTTAAAGATACAATATGTAACTTTTTGGAGGTGGCACATCAACTGCATGATTCCACTGAAAAATAATGGTCCATACTTCAAGGAAATAGATATGTTTTATGCCATATTGTGGCAGTTGTAGCCAAAAGAACAACATTTTCATGTAATCAAGCAGGAGGAGGCCCTCCTCCAGGCCAAATCAGATTTGTGGAGATTCAAGCCCACAGAGCAGGCATAAGGACATATGTTTTATACAATTTTACGTGCAATAAACCAAGAAAAAAAATAGTTAATTTTGGTCAGTTTTTTGGCTAAAACGTTTGTGTTAAAACTTTTAAATAACTTTTAGTTATTACCTTCAGCCATGTGTCAGATCATCTGTGTGTTACATGTTACTGGGCTCACATCAGTGTTAGTAGTGTAACTGACGATGATTGCACACTATACATTCTATTGCAGGTTTTCATCTAAATTTTGCTCTTGAAAAAGCAAACACATATAATCTGTGTGACTCATTTCGTGTTTCAAACTAATATAAATAAAATGTTACTGTTCAACTTTATAGTAAATAAATTCCTCACATAAGGCATTGTTTCCTAATTGCTTCAACAAATCCAGAGTAATCTTGTTAACCAGAGCAACCAACAAATCTACCAAGAGGTTTATATCATGCACGCATCTCTCAAAAACTAATATAAAACCCCATGTCATACTGTCCCACTTTGGCACCACTTAGGAGCACTTGAATGGAGCACATAGGACTCTGAGTAGCAGGTGAGAGACTTCTGGGAAACCTTAGATCATTTGAATTTAGTCCCTAATTGCCCATAAGAAGTAGAGTTACAGGATTCTACCACGTTTTAGGGAAGTTGCATATAAAGTGTCATTAGCATACGTGCCTATAATGTATTAGCAGCAGGTTTGAGACTTGTCGCCATGGCAATTGCCGCAACGATGACAAATTTGCAGTTTCAATAAACAAAATGAGTCAATTCCTGGAGCCTTAACCATCATCACAGTTGTGCTTTAGTATAAGAGCGAGTGGCATAAGACACCAGCACCATGCACTCACTGCCCCTCTCCAAACACAAGGATAAAATATTTTCGCCTATGTTGAGCTGTGAGATTGAAGGAAGTAAATATGTCAAACCAACTGATGGGGGTCACCATGTATTATGGCCGACACAAATAAAAGAAGAGGAGGGTCAGGATACACTGCACATCTCTCAGAATCAGCAATAAACCAAATCAACAGTACAACAGCAACACATGATTTAAAGCGAATAGTGTAAAGGTGCATGTTTTCTGGTGTGGGGTCCACCATTTGCTTGTTCTGAGATATTAGTGCTTTGTCTAAAATGTTGCACAATATGGCATTAAACTCAATGACTTTTGTTTTATACCTAAAAATACCATGGAAAACATAAATTCTTACTGTAAGCAGGGTCTCCTCTCCACAGATCTGACCTGTTACTTGGCCTTGTAATGTCGCCTACTGTTTGTCAAGTGACATTTTGAACCCTACATGATTTTTTAAATAACTGCAGGAAGGTACAGAACAGTGGATAGGATTAATACAGGACTCAAACATGCATCAAACTACATCTCTAATGTTGAGGGAATACTAACATCTCAGAAAGTCAATTTTACAAAATATGTCCCAAGACTTTCACCTCATAACCCAGTATGAATCCAAATAATTATCTTTTCGTCCTCACAGGCATTTTTTAATTACATGCATTTCCAGCAAGAGGAAGTAGGATTCTCAGAATAAAAACTAAAAGCATCAAGTATCAGGTCAATGATTCAATCACTACTATAGCAAGGACTACTGTCCTTGTGCAAGACACATCATCACAATCTCTGTATATAATTCATATATAAATGATATATAAGGCCTATTCTTAACATGTCAGCAACAGTCAAGACACTCAATAGCCCTGTACAAATACATTACATTTCTGTTCTGTCTAGTTTGTCTTTAAGTGAGAGAAGTGAAATGTTTATTCGCTAAGCTACCTGCGCCACACGTCTGTATCCACTGAGAATGAGTCATCTCCAGGGTCCATATACAGCAGCAACACAGCACTGAGGTGGGCTCTGACATGAACATGGCTAAACAACATCTCTGCTGAGGCATCACAACCAATCATTTCCTTTCACATTGTTCACGACTGGAGACATTACCTGTTAAACTGTAAATTTCACCCCACTCGCCCACCCCATGCCCAGGAGTCACATTACGCAGTACATCTGTGACTAGTCCTACCAGAATGTTATAGTAACTAATGTAACATATGTAGATCTATACATATGTATATGTAGATTTTATAATGTGTTGATGTCATCCTTTCAGATAGTTGCTAAAGACAATTTTCCCCATTGACTACATTATATTTTGTCATGAAATATCTGAAAGGAAAATTTACAAATGTTGGCTCTCATCATTTCCATCTATAACTAAATAAACTAACTAAAGAACTTACTGTACTGTACTGTAGAATTTTCACAATATTAATATTACCTGCCCCCAATCTGAATTAATCTTACTGGACTATAGAATGGTGTGATCTAAGCTCCTGCAATATATTATTTACTTGGGGGGGCATTCATACGGGTCCTGGTTTGGTCTTGATTTGGGCGTTGGTTTGGCCCTGGTTTGGGGGCAGTTTAGCTGTGATGATGCACACTTAGTTTGGGCCTGATCTAGTTCTGGTTTAGTTATGGTCTAGTAGTCCAGATTTAGTCCTAGGTTTATCATTCCCAATTTGAACATAGTGTGAATGCAGCCCAGTACTCTCTAAGACAAACACACACAGCATTCATACATAGATTATGTGGGTGCAGTGTCTATGGTGAATCTGGGATCAAACTAACAACTTTTGGGTTTCAAACAGGACAAAATGATATTGCTAATTTATGCATTTTTTCAGTCTTTATTTATGTTTTGCTACGCATGTTGTGCCTGGTGGTTTATGTATTAAAAAAAAATAATTTGTTGAAAGTATGGCCTGAGTTAGTTGGTTGAATCGAGATCGTTTAAGAGCAAACACACTAACCACTAAACCACAGATATATGATGTTACCAATCACCAAACTTTTGACAATAAGATAAACTGAATACTAAAACCTTAAATAAAGTGTAGTTTTCTGTTGTTATTGTGGTTAAACTGGCATAATTTTTTATTTAGATTACTGTATACTGTATGAACTTAATACACATTGACCAGCTATAACATTATGACCATTGAAATCACTGCTTCTTCTTGGTGGCAGCTTTGAGTGGGCGTGGTGTACCAAGTGCAAAGTGAACATTTTGTCCTCAAAGTGGATGTGTAAAAACCAGGACAATAGGCAAATGAATGGATTTGAGCAAATTTGATTGCACTGGCTGGACCAATTTATCTTATTTACGTTTTTGTCTGCCTTTGGCTAAATCCTGGTTTAGTACTTAAGTGATGGTCTAGTCCCATTTTAGGTTTGGTTGAGTCCTGTTACAGACCCAGTTTAAAAAGGTGGCACCAGAAAATACATATATTTTTAAAGTGGCACTTGGTGTGAAAAGTTTGGGAACAACTGGGTCAAAGTATTTCTAAAACTGCAGCTCTTGGGAAGTGTCCCTGGCCTACAATATTGAACCAGTGTTGATAATGAACACTATGCGGTCAAAAGATGAGCCAAAGTTGCTAATACAGGATGTAAAGAAATCAAAATACAAACCAAGAAAGCACAGGTGGTCATATTGATACGCCCGATCTGATTGGAGTGAAGTTTGTTGGACCGTAGAGCTTGTGTTCCCACCATAATATTTGCCTATGGAGTCAAATGTAGAGGAAGAGCCTCGTGCGGGGAAACACAGAGTGGTAATAAACATGACTGAGATTGTGTAAGCTATTAACATGCAAAAAGTGTTGTAAAATCAGCTTATTGTACAGAATATTTTCATTTTATTGACTTGTATACACACTGTCTTTGGGTGAAAGTTTAAACAATAAATTTACTGAAAAGAAAATAACCAAGCAGACATTAAATTTGAAAAAACAAAAACAAAAAACAAAACAGCACAGTATCTGCATAGAAACATGACCTGCTTTAGCGTAATAAGTGTTTAGGACCTACCTTTTCTGGAAATCTTTTCCAAAGTTTCTGCACCAATCGTCAATATTGTGTAATCCCTTTAGTTTTCCCGTCCAAAGTGTCAGACGCCGATGGACTGGGAGTAAACAAGAATCCTGCTTTACATGCCAAATCCAGTGCGTGCCAGGAATTTCCATAAACCCCATTTAAATATTTGCATTTGGCATCATGGGACAGAGCAATGAGTGAATGTAGCCACACTCTTCACCTTTGATACAATAAAATGTGCAATCTGGACTCAATTATATTACAAATTTACTGCTATTATTTTATTTGCTATTATTTTTATTCATGTTTTGCTACGGTTTTGCTAGGATGTTATGCCTGACTGTTTATATATTAAATATGAATAATTTGTTGACAAAAAGAAAAAGCATTGCCTTTTAACAATGGAGTGCACCCCAACCCCCTACCATGCTTGAGTTGCTGTTTTAAACAAGTTAAAAATGTAATTAGCACCATGTAGTGATTATTAAAGCCTAATATGTAATTCTTTTTGAACTGTAGTCTCATTTTGAACACACTGTGGTTGCCATTTATAGTTGAGATTGGATGTGCTATGGAAGAGGGGCCAAAATCTTTGGGGGAGCCATAGGGCCATAGGGGTGCATTAGCCATTCTGGAGGGGGCTAGTGCTCAGATGAGTCCCCCCAGCACTGCCCCTCTTACTTTGGTCTAAGTTTGTTACCTGGTTGAATCGAGAAAAATTTAACTTTCCAAAAAATTACCTTTCCGATGAACGAGATACACATTGTATTATATATTTATATTATGTTCAAAAGTTACAAAGATTTAATATACGTCACATGGTTTTACTGAACACTACAATATTTTTATATTTTATGTTTTTTTTTTTTTTTTTTTTTACCATTTTAAATCAGTTTGAGCAGTAATAAAAGTCAGTCCTAAGCCATGATAAAAGAAAGGCTGCAACAGGGAGGGCATCAGACATGAAACCAAAGCAGCCTGAATACATTACTGTGTCAGACAAATCATTTTATGGCAATCCTGGAACAGCAAAAATGAATCAAATGTGAACTTATTCATAAAATGATCAAATTTTCAAAATATTCATGGATTTCAGCTCTTTGTTATATGCAACATTTTGAAGACTTTTTTTTTTCCATACAAAAGATTTTGTCTTAAATTGTTCTAAATTTTCATAATTCTGAAACCCATGGATAGACTAAACTTGCTTGACTTGATGGGCATTTTCCCAAATCATACATAGAATTACACAACAAACATTTGAATATAAAAATGACAGATCAGAGCATAGATATGGGGAGGCTATGACAATGGTCCTTTAAATAAACCTACATTCACTGGGGAGACATAACAGCACGTAGACTTCAGCAGAGGGGTAAAACAAAGCATGATTAGTGGAGAAAGGACAGCACTTCATGAGTTATTCCTCTGACATATTGGTCGGAGATATCAGGTCATCTCATTAGACGGGGGACAAAAAGTTCACAGCTGTGACGTGCCGCCTCGTGGGAGTCAAGAACATTGTAGGAGGATCACATGCTTATTTTTGAACAAGACCATCTCCTTTTAAATACAGGAGAACTGTCTTAAAATGTTTGCAGCTCAAATCTTGAGATTTCTACTGTTTGTTGATGCCTGGATACATGTAACCAGTAAAAACGTACATTTCTTAAATATATTTCAAAAATGTAAAGTGCCGATAATTAAAATACCCGTGCAGTTCAAACAGCAGTGTTGATGTAGCAGGAGTTCCTGTTTGTCTAATAACATAATACTATGGTTCATTAAAAGTGTTCTAACTGAAATGCCATTGAAGTTACTGTGATCTCAGTCACAAAATACAAAAATAGAGTTGTCAACTTTGTGACGCATTAAAAAAAGAGCCCTTTTTTTCTTTACAAACAATCACAACACAAGCTCGTACTCTCTCTCTCTCTCTCATAAAACAATGGATCCGGAATCATCTGAGATTCTACCTGCAGTTGCTAAGCAACACCCACCTCCAACCTCTCGGCCTGCCCCATTGGTCAGTGGGAAAAACGCACGGACTGCCCTATTGGCTCGCAGAAAGTTAATAAACTTTAGCCACGGCCTGCCTCTGTGCCCGCTCTCTCTTGACGCTCACACAATGAAGAGATTCTTGTGAATGAGAGCAGAGGTGTTGGTGCCTGCGCAGTACAGTGCTGATATATGCATTGAGTCCTGAGCTAAAAATAAAGATCACACTGAATGTGGTGGCACTGAAAACTGCAGGACTAAATTCAAAGTGACAAGTCTAGTCCTCTTAGACACGGCAATGAGGTCCCACCCTCAGCGCAGCGGGGGGCTGGCTTTTGTGATGTGCACATTTCTAATAAAAGTTGCGACTCTTTACATCTGAGCCAACTTAAAAACGCAACACAGGGAAGCCTGAAATATTTTGGAAACACAACTCAAAAGTGGAAAAGCATCAAGTATAAAGACTTCAGTAAAGTTTGGAGCTGTTGGAAGCTCGCCTCACTCTGGGTACTAAATGTTTATTGTAGTAAAAAGCTCTCACCAAGTAAACTGTGTAGGCAGAGCATCAATAACTCTCAGACACAGTGTGTTGTCTTGATGTGGACTTGGTGACAAAGTTATTTTTGCGAGTTTTGCGGCGAGTCACTCTTGGGTCACTTCAATTTTTGAGCCTTTGTATTTTCACCTTTCCTGAATCAGAGCCGTGTCACTTACTGTGGGAACAGCCTGTAACTCAAACGTCAATAAGGCCCATTCACACTCCACATGCACAAAACATACTCAGTTTAAGAGAAAATAAAGTTAGAAAACATTCAGGATCATACAAGCCACTTTATTGTAGTTCCCTGTTTAACTCCTCAACAAAATAACTATGAATACACCCATCCATCTTCTCCCGCTTAATCCGGCTGGGTCGCGGGGGCAGCATGCTGCCCATTACTCTGTGCACCAGACCCAGACCCCTATGAACCCCTCTGCAGGTGGTGAGCCCACAGGAGGGAGGAATTCCTTGATGGTCCTTGATTGTAAACTGTTCATAGGGGTGTTGCATGTTTTTTGGTTGATGGGGGGAAACCGGAGTACCCGGAGGAAACCCATCCAGACACGGGGAGGAAACATGCAAACTCCACACAGAAAGACCCGGGCGACCCGGGGATCGAACCCGTAACCTTCTTGCTGTGAGGCATGAGTGTTGCCACTCAGCCACCGTGCCCTGTGAATACAATCGGCTCAAAACAGAGCAGTTTGTTCTTGACATTGTAGTATTTTATTGAGTCCATCAGTGCCATTAGCTGCCCAGAGAATCAGCAGTGAAACAAGAACTGCCTGTGGGACAGCCTCCACAGGACCTCTTAGTAAAAGAACAAGGCTACATTTAAAATCAAATTAAATCTAAATTAAAGGTGCACTATATAACTTTTCAGATGGAGTGTCCACCACCTGCTTAACATGTTGGCACTTTGCCAGGAACTTTCCTCAGTATGTCATTAAACTTAGCTTGCATTTATTGCTCAGAAATCATGCAATGTTACAGTGAGCAGGGTCACTTCTCCACAGATCTGACCGGTAACTTAGCATGACTCCGTACCTGTCTGTCTCCATGAAATAGATATGTTAAATGCCATGTATGGAACATTCCAGGCAAAACAATAACATCTCCATGGAAAAAGGTTACATTGTGTACCTTTAAGAGACATCCCTAAACAAAACCACAATAATCTAATTACATCTATAAAATCTTTATTTAAAAGTCAGATAAAAGGCAGTGGTTTGTGGCTTCTTCATATTTGTCCATATTGTTGCATTGTTGAGGGCTACACTATAGTCTCTGTGTAATTTATACATTACAAAGGACAGTGATGAGATGAGGGTGAATGGTGATTTTTCATCTGTCCGCTCACATCCGCTTGGCCACTTGCTTAAACTTTTGTGCGGTTTTATAGACAATGGATCTGGGTTTGTGAGGCTCCAGGAGGTTGAGGTTGCCTTCAGAGATGCTCCTGACGACTCTCTGGGGCTTGTTCTCCTCTGAACCTGAGGGCACAGAGCAAACAGAGTCAAGAATAAACATGAGACAAGAGAGAGAAAATAGCTCCACACATTGTTGAAGCTCTGACGTCAGGGCCTGGTTTACACTTCAACTTAAGACTCGCTCCTCTCCTGTGCAGCCATCAGGAATAACATTACAATCACCCACCATACATTGTAAACTAGTGGGATCTGTAGATGTTGTTTTGAAGAGCTCTAAAATATTAATATATACTATACAAATATATTGATATGCAAAAGAGACTATTAAGAATAAAGAAAAAGGTGCTGTCATGATAACAAATTTTGAAGTTCGATTTATTGCTGATGTAAATATAGACAATAAATGATAATAATGAGACTAATTCATCACTGACACAAAAAACACACACGCAGATTTATACCACAAAATCTAGTCTTCAATAATACTTAATAAATAACTTTAATAAATAAACAGAATGAAACACTTTAGTACTTAGTTTGCCACAGAATTTATTAATTTCAACCTTCTGTGGCTTAAATCTTACTCACTATAAATAATGACCTCCCAAAAATGATTGTTTCATCGAACATATATTAACCAAAAGTTGATATAGTATGTATTATGGCCTAGTCATTAAGGATCTAAACAAAAATATTTTTTTTCTATAGTTTTTCTGATAGTTTACAAATACGAAATCTGAGAAGTTACATAAAAAAGAAAAAAAAGTGAAGGACACCTTAAGCAAACAAATGTCCTGTCTACATAAAATCTGATGTACTTATGCAGATAAATTGACTAGAACATCAAAATGGATCTCTTCAAACATGTTCTGAAATGCATGGTATTCTACTGTTTGTTTAGCAGTTCATATTACAGTGCAAATGTGAACGCTCCTGGAACATGTTTCAAAACGTGCATTGTGAACTAAATCAGAATATCAAAATAGCAAACTACTCCAAATTTTGCCAGAAAAATTACTATTAATTTTTTTCTACAATTGTTCAGTCCTAGCTTCCAGTGAATCAAAATACAAAGGTCCCCCCTCACTCCCTAATTGAAGACCTACAGACCAATGCAGACCAGAAAACCCGACAGCAGTTTTGGTAAAATTTACTCAAATCCATTCATTGTTGTTTCCATATTGGGGTTAATGGAGTGACTATTCATCATAATGCTATGCTAGTGTGAAACCATAATGCAGAAAATGTCATGCAAACCTAAAATGTTAAAAGCGTCACTCACTCACCGCCTGTCCGATGTACTCTGAGAGGTCTGCGTGTCACAGAGGGGTCTTTCTTGATACGTTTTGCTGCAGAAATCCCCTGTGCGTCCTCTTTGATCACACTAAATAATAAAAGACAAAAATATGCTTTAAACTCAATAGAAGACACACTAATAAAGTTAAAAAAAAAACAGAATAGGACATTACTGGTTAAATTTGCGTTTTCCTTGTGCGGAGGACGTCATCTCCATGTACTTAGGCTTGGTCCGTCGGATTTCTTGTAATGACAGGATTGGTGGCCTAAAAAGAAGACTACATTAAGAAATGGCTAAAATACTTGTGCGGTAGAGCGACTGTTTCATGTTATATCCGGAAAGTTGGAGTTTCTGTCTTTTCATGGGTTTCAGCATGCTGCATTTTGAGGACTTTTGAGATGATAAAATATATACTTTTTAATTGTTAAACGGTCCTAATTTTTCAACATTCTGAAACCCATGCATAAATGGGCTTCAGCATCATATGTGTCATCTTAAGAACTTGTACCACTGAAAAAATATTTTATTTGAGATTGCCAATAGCTATGCCAACAGTCCCACTTTTCCAACATTCTGAAATCCATGGATATACAATCAATACAACTTTGTAACCTAACCTGTACACATGAAAACCATTACTGTAGATATGTATTAGAGATCTGTGTTGTTTGAATCATAACTTCATAGATCAGCGTCATTTAAAGGAGGAATAGCGTTCACTGATGATTTGAGCCTGGGCATGTGCTGTGGAGCAGGAGCAGACTGTAATCCCACAAATCCAGAGCCTGCGTGTCAGTGGTCCGGCGCCTCCACTGGGATGATTTGATATGAAAAATACATTGTTGCATCACAAACACTGATACTGTGAGCTTTTGTTGTGTCGTCTGCTGCACCAGGATGCGGCTCAGCTCTCTTAAGCTTCTTGGTCTAATGTTCCAGTTATTTTCCCTTTTGTCTGGATCAAATAAGGTTTTAGGGATTAAGCCCCTTCGAATGGTTTAGGCAGACTGCGCTTCTTATAAAATCTTTACTTTAAAAGTGCATACATAGTACACAGATCTTGGGTAAAATGCAGGACCATTTATGTTTTAATATGATTAAATATGATATTTAATAATGATAATATTATAATTATTTAAGTGGATTATGTGCCGATTTGAACACATTACTAACCTGTTGTTTGGGTTGGCCTTGGCAGGTGGCAGAGGTTGGGTTCGACCAGAGAGGGGTGCAGATTTTAAGTCCAGCGCTGGACTGCTGCTACGACCAAAGATGCTGTTTGCATTGGTTCGATCTTCATGTTCTACGATTTCAAAAGTGGCGTTGGGGTCTAAGCTGGCAGCCTGGACAGCTTTCTGAATGTGCTCCGGAGTGCGCTGCAAGGGGACAACCCCATCCTCACTCACAGGGAGCAGGGCGAGGGTCCTGGGACCCTGGGGGGCCAGAGATGCAGACAGATTTCTCCTAGTGGGAGCTTTGGGAGGGACGTCCTGCTTGGAGTCTGTCTGCTGTTCATGTCCTAAAACAAAGGGTTAAAAATGTGATAAAAGTTGCATGTAATTATCATATTGGAATCTATGTATCTCTTTTGTAAAAATGTTTTAGAAAATGTGAAAAATGTTTGAAAGTGTGATGAGCTACTTTATGATCAAATCTTTGTTGATAGAATAAAACAATTGTCTTTATCTCAACTATGGCGTCAAGGCTCAAGGTCAACAAGAAACTCAGAAGGTCGCTCATGTTGAACTGTCTTTAACCATTTCTTACACAGATTCTATCTAAGGCTTTTGCTTCAACAAATTCACTGCATATTCAGATATATTCACTTTTAAACATTTCAAAGCAGTTCAAAGAAAGAATAGCACTGAAAATGAAAATGGCCAAAAGTTTCGCACAGAAAAATGCGGTAATGATGCTGAACAAACAGCCTTCAACACAACCATTTAAAAAATGTCAACTTGAACTCGAGTCAACTTCTTGTTGAAGTTGTTCTTGTCATTAGAAGTACTTGAAAATATTTGGATGAAGATTTTATTAAAGCCACAGAAAGCTACGAGCCAAAAAATAGAATAAAAATTTTCATGTTTATTGCAATGAAAACATTGTTTTCTTACTCTGAGGGGCTTGCATCTCCACAAACCTTCTGGAGGGCCTCCTCCTGCTTGTTTCCATGGAAATGTTCCTTTGTGTGGCATCATGCAGGTGACCTGCCACCTCCAAAAATGTTTTTAATAATAATAATAATAATAATAATAATAATAATAATAATTTGCTTTTCTTTCCTTTTCATACAGAATAAATGCTATTAAAACAGCTTGTCATTCTGTTACAGTATTAGAGCAGTGGGAGAATTTCTGGGTACTGTGCCTTTAAATGCGAACCATTTTTTTAATGTCTTCTGCAGTTCTTTCATACCGGCCCATTCACAAAAACACCACCCTCTACAAAGCATCTGTGTACAGGTTGCGGTGCATAATGGGGTCAATGTGTTTTGTCCATGTCTGCATCACATTATGAAAGCCATTATAGTCATGGCATTTCCTGCAGAGGTGCTGTGAGTGTGTGATGGGGAGAGAGGAAAGCCAGGACAAATGCCAGAACAGTAAATGCAAATGAAAAAGACTGATCCCCTACTCTTCCCTAAATATCAGAAAGTAATTTTTAGCTGAAAGTGAGTCAGACTTGAGATGGGAAGGTGAAGAGACAAAGATGAATCGTCCTTTTCTGGGGAGCTGTAGAGTTTTCCTTAGCAATAAATGGCAGCCGCGTTCTTTCAATCACATATTTTTGGCTTGTAGGGGATTAATACATGCATGAGTTGCTATTTCTGGTGTAGGCTGCACTGAATCAGGGTCGCCTGGTTGCCGCTGCCTGTTTTTTATAGTGCGCCTTTTCTGGTTGGTGGATCAGGGGAGTTTACGTGTGTTGACGTTTTTCCCCTGCCCTGCTGTGGATCTGCATTTTCATGAATGAAGCTCAAGAGGGATTGGGAGGGTTAGGCTCCGAGACAGAGAAAAAACAGTGCAGAGTAGGTGGGAACAAAAGGTATAGGACAGAGGAGATAAACAGACATCTGAGGCATTACGAAAAGGTAATAATAGAGGATGGAAAAAGTGAAGGGTGAAATGATAAGATGTGATACAAAAAAGGTGTTAATGATGAATAAAGATAATGACAATATTTATTATTACTATTACTATTATTATTATTATTATTACAGGGCCAAAACAGCACGGTCACCCTAGCACTAAATGTTAAATTGTATGTTTACAATAGAGTAAACAGGTTCATTGTTTGGTTATTGCTGTAGGACCCAGCAGTGTAAGAGTTAATACACTTTCAAATCCCCGGCCCTCTCTCAAACTGATCAGATTTGATTGGTTTAGCAGGCTGCAGGGTGGAGCCTTTTCTCATAACATGCTGCAGTGACGAGCATTAAGAGCCCAAGAGGCAGTAAGGGAGTGACAAACCAACGCGGATCAGATTAGAGCAGTCGCTTAAATAACAGCAGCGGTGTCTGTGAAAACATTTGTCATTTAGCTCTGCATCAGTGTTCATCCGGATGTGTGCAGAAGGGGCAGATACAGAGGGCGGGCGGGGCAAAACAAGTAAATATATTATGATCATTTAGATTTATTTTGTTAAACATACACTATGTGACTATGGTGCTGGATGCACTAGTTGCTCGCCTCCATGGAGATGTTATTGCTTTGATTAGAATATTCCACAGTATGGCATTATAAACTGATTTCCATCTCCATGGAGACAAGAAGGTGACGCTGGGCCTGTCACAATAATTACTACTGACTTATCGTTCATAAGCTGGAAGAATACATTTTGGTAGTCAAAATGTATCGTGCACACAATTTCTTTGTAAAAATTGAGAGATCATGGGTATTTTCATAGTAATACAGTAAGATCTGAGCTGTAGAGGGTTGAAAAACTAACTTCTGTGGCTAATTATTGCTTCATTTTGCTATTTATTTGTTGCAGCTCATGCCACTTATGACTGTCTATTTAAAAATGGTTTACAAGGATTATCTTGCATTATTGTTATTTTATCAGTAGCACAGTAGTTTCAATATTATCATTCATTGGAGTATATCCCGGTAGCAATATATCATGCTTCAAAATGTGTCATAGTGACAGGCCTAAATGACGCCACCGGGTAGTTACAAGTCAGATATGTGGATAGAAGACCATGGTCACAGTAAAACACGTAAAACACCTGTAATGAAAAAAAAATGCTTAATAGATCAGTGTAATAACCTACTGTGTAACATTCCATACAAAGTAATAACATTTCCATAGAGACAAACAGCTAGTAGAAACCCCCGCCTAAAACGTTATATAGCGCACTTTTAAAATGGTTGTTTCTTGTATAGATTCTTACTCTTGATTACACATTATTGTGTTATAAGAGCTATCTTGACAAGTGACTTTCTCCACTGTGAGATCAATAATGTTCTTTGTATGCACTGTCTTATGAGACGCAATAAGAGCTGCATTTACTGCCACTGTTACATAATGATTGATGGGGACCGATATTGCAAAAGAAACGCCTCCTCCATGCATGTAGATTATTCAAGATGGCCGATTACTATTTAATTACAGTGTCATTATACTCCATAATTAATAACAAGCATTATTGTGAGTAAACATGACACTATTAGTTGAGAATAGGACTTCAGATAAAGCAACAGTCAGTCATTTTGTAACAGGACAAATATGTACTACATTGTTTGTCAATTGCTGTAATTCGTTTGAGAAAGTGCATTTCCAGTGTGTTATTTGTGCTGATCTCCAAGACATTAGTGAGACAGGGGCAATTTATGACCAGCATTTTTTCCCAGAACGTCAACATATTTCAGGCCAAATGGTTTACAAAACAATCCACAGTTTAACAGACCATGAAAATATACTCCCCATTTGCGACTAATTTAGTCAATTACAAGCATATAAACACTTGTAGAGGGGCTGGCATCGGTCCTGCTGTTGTGAGTGAACCAAAAAACTGGAAGTGGGAAAAATCCTTCTCAAAATGTACTTGTACATGAATTTTAACAATAGCTACACCTCTTCATAATTTTTATTTGATTTATTCCCTGATCACTTGGCGTAGCCCTTTCCCCCCACAATATGGCAACAATACGTTTCCCACAATATGTTTCAGTAGATGTAGACCACCTGCATTAAATGTCATTACACCCAATTTGAAGAGCAGTATTTCAGGGGCTTTTCTGTGTCCCACCTCCCTGAAGGCCCCTCTCCACTTTCTCTTCAATAAAACTGGCTGTGAACATTCACATCATTTCATTATTCAGCTTTGGCCAGGACAAACATCTGCAACACTGCTATAAATCACAGTATATTAAATGTGTCATTTTTATAGTACATTTTACTGGTCTCAATAAGTCCGCCTCGCTAAAAGTTAAAAACAAGATCTCGTAATAAAGAAGTGTACACAAGTCATATTTACATGCAATGGGTAATTACTGTAGTATTGTATTGTTTTTAACGACCATGGCGGAGTCTTGTAAAATGTCTGGTTTATTTATTGTGATGGATAGGGTGCAGGGTGACACATACATGAACGTGTGACTGGGGCTTATGGGGCTTTAGGTGAATGAGCACAGCATGGTAGTGGTGTGAGTGGGAGAGAGGGTTTACCTTTTGGTGTGGAAGAGCCATGACACAATGAGGGTCGTTTTGAACGGGTATCCGAACCTACACAAACAAGATTCAAGCAATGAAAAATCTCCTATACGGTAAATGTTTATGAGAAATGTTATTTTTACAATATTTGGATATTTGGATCTATTATACTGTGTTTATTATTACAGTAAAAAAAAAAATCATGGTTTATTAGGACCAAAAAGTTACTGGGTTATTGGAAGTTTGAATAGAGTGGTTCAGTCCTACTATACTTTTAATTACATTGTTTAACTGAATGTACACCCACACAGCGCACACCATAAGGCAGCAATAACTGTAGTTGTAAAACTGTAAATTACACAAATCACAGGGGATCAGATTTGTCCAACAATCAGTTTAAACCAAGTGATTTAAGCATTGTTTGAAACCTGTGCACAGGAGGTGGGCTCGAGCTCCTCACTTGAGGACCAGTGGGTTCTAGTGGGGGCGACAGGGGCAGAGGGGCAGATGCAGTTTGGAGTGATAAATGATAGACAGACTGGAGTAATAGAGTGGTGTTGGTGTGTTTTGGTGCCTCTCTGCTGTCTGTCATGTCTGTGTGTCAGTTGGGCGCTGCTGCTGGGTCATGTGGGGATGACAGTTAAGAATGATCAGAGCATTGCACGGTCCCACTGCAAACACTAGACCTGGATCAGAGCCAAACGCATTGGTCCATGCGGGACACCTGACACAGGCCTGACAAGAGTATACAACAAAGAAATGTGCTCATGCGCTCACAGGGCATTTCGTTCTCAAATAAAACTAAAACTACAACTATAACAGAATTATTTATCTGACATTTCGTAACAAACTACATTAAACTTAAGGCAGTCTCTACCAAATTCAGTAAATCCGGTACTGGCATTAGTTTGCACATAATAATATATGTGAACATAACATGCATGCATATGCAGTGCAATATTTATACCTTAAAAAAGCACTAGCCATTGCTTTGGGGGGCAACAAGTACTTGACCATGTTTCTGTGCCATGTGCACTTTTCTGTGTACAAATGCATGTTAGTTGAGCAAACAGGCAGTAGTCAACCTTTGCCAAGTAACTGTGAATCACACCTATACACACATAACCTGCTCCTGAAGCTGTTGGCTGTTTATTTTCCTTCCCAATGGTTCAACTTTAATTCATTCACTGTGAAGCCTCTCACTGGGAGATCAGTGCTGTAACAGACTCTTCATCGAGTTAATTAAAGGGGAAGGGTGATTTATATCTTATTATTGGTTAAATTGCTTTGCAATATATTGCCATCTTGTCTATATTTTACATTTAGCACAGAGAAGATTGAAATTGTTTCCCTAAATGGTTCCTTAATTAAATAAAGCTGTTTCTATTTCAATTGGTACTATTGTGAAGAGCATTAATTAAATACAATCTAAATAGTATTTGAGTGTAGTGTTAAGGGTCAGGCACCACTATACATCATATTAAACTGTTTATATTCACAAACTTACTGCAGGGGCTGCTCTTGTGGTAGTGCAGGTGTGAGAAAGACAGGAACGGGGCCAGTTCACTGCAGAGACCCACAGCCTCAGATTCATTCCTCTCTTTTGACTCACTCCCGTTTCCTTCAAGTTTCAATGTGAGCTCCACCCCCTCTTGGTCCGCCCAAACCACACCTCTCTCTCGAAGAACCAAATGCTCCAACTCTGCTGTCTCCTCTTGATCTAGTTTTGTGCTTAATCCTGCCTCACATAAAGATGAGTGGTGGCGGCTATAGGCGGGCAGGAGAATGTTCACCATTCTGAAAGAGCAAAACAGATATTTCAACAAGTCAAATTCAGAAGGATGGTTTGTCCAAACTTCTCAGTTCAGATAGTTAAAGCTTTGCAAAGAAATGTTTAAATAAGAAGCATAATTTGTGCAATGTGTATTTTATGTATGCATTGGTGGCTCCTATATTACACATAATTGACTCTTTTGAGCTTTAAGCCATGTTGGAATGTTCTCACCTCACTATACCTGGAGTTGTGTTTTGTTTCATTCACACATGTTTGAGTAATCCTTTATTATTAGTCTGTCTATTTTTCCAAAGCTCAAAATGCTCTGTTCCACCTTGTGAGATCAAGAAGCGGTAGTTTTCAAGTTAACAGCTTTTACCTTTTGTTTAGTAG